>JAJOOO010010923.1:0-37954 GCA_029582685.1 Solanum piurae
TTTTTTTTTCTTCAAGAAAAAATCAATTTCAGCTCAAAAATCTTGAATTCCACTATGAATTTAATTGGACTTTATTGCATTGACCAATTATTTTATTTTTTTGAAAATATGGAGGTTAATATTAGCATAAAAACAATAACTGTGTTTTGATTTAAAGATAATTGATGTCAACCACCGATATGAATATCTTCACTAACTTATGTCATTCGTGTAAGTTCATTTCGACAAAACCATCTTTATATTTATGAAGTCAATTTAACTCGGTCAATAATTTTGATTTAAATACTCTATTATTTGGTTGAATTTAGCTTAGCATTTTGCTAGCGTTTACATTATGTTGGTTCAACTATTGCTTATGCTTGAAATAGCTATACAACAACTACTTAAGCTTACTTTTTTTTATTTACGTCCATTATCTCAAATTTTGAATCGAACTAATCGATGATCATAAATAATTTGTGAGAGAAAATTAAAACCTATTACTAAATAATTCGTAGATAGAACATAAAGATCGTGAAAAATCATTAGGTAAAAATAATTATAATTCAAAATTCATAAATTAAAAGAGTTCACCTATAACCATAACCATAACCATTCTACTTTATTCAAGTATTTTAAGACCAATAATGTGAACAAACTTAGAAAAGTAAAATTATATATATTAATTTGACATGCTTTAGGAAAAATGGAATATTAAGCTAGTATAAATGCTTGCATAAGATGATGGTATGGATGATCTAATTGTTGAGTAATATTATTTTAGTATGTGTTTTGATTAGGTGTATGGCAATTTTAATCACAAGCATCAAATTCATGGCAACCTTAGGAGATAACAGACAGGCATGAGGTGTAAACTTGCTACTATTATTTTAGGAATATGTTGTCACATGTTATCTAATTTTATGCAACTACTAACAAACCCCCCCCCCCCCCCATTTTTTTTTTTTGAAGATAGATATAAATATAAAAGAAGAAATAGAAACTTATACATGGAATGTCAATCCATAAGTACTCAATCATACTTAGTAAAAAATAATTCATAATTTTTAATATTATTATTTTCCATTCGGCATTCGATATTTGTATTAGGCATGACTAAATTTGAATTTATGCTAGAAAGTTTTACATTGAAAAGTAAAGTTAGCACTTTCTAATAGAGACGACTTTGTATCCAAGAAGACTCAAACATCATGCATTATTTAGCAAATATAATTGAGCTCTACCATTCTAATTCAATAACGAAATTTTATTGAGAATATTAAAGATAATATATCTCATATATATATAATAAAAATTTAACTTATATATACTACAATTTCAATATAATATGTGACAAAATATTTAACCGATCATCCTTCAATATTTAGTAACTCCAACCACTTAATTCCACTAATATGTATTTGTGTGTATATACTTATCTTTTCTTGAGAGTCGTTCTACTCATGAATTTTCCATATTTTTAATTCTCATTTTCTTAAGCATGGAAAAAAATTATGTCCATTTTTAACTTTAAAATCTCAAATTAGTGTGAACATTTTGAGGGGAAATATTAATAAAATATTTTTAACGTTTTATTTTATAATTTCCCACTCCTTTTTCTAAATAAAAGACTTTCTTCATAAAGTTGAAAATTTGTTAGTATGAGCTGTATATATTTATTTCAATAGGCCACCCATTATTATTTTTTTTAAATGTTCTTGCTCGCCATGCACGTAATTATACTACCGAATAAAATATTATTTGGAGAATTAGCATTTTTAAATCCTAAGTGTTTGATAAATTCTTATTCTGGGCTTCTAATTTATAATAATTCAGAATACTTAATTAACCCTATAATCACACTTTTGATCCTTTTGATGGTGAATCTTTACAAATTTAACAAATTATCAAGTGTCGAAGTATTCAATTTTCAACGTATTATGTTAAAACTGTACTGTTATTTCATATTGGATATATTATAATTCTAAAAATAGTCGAATTATCACATCTTTATATACAAATGGATTTAAAAAAACACATACATTTTAGTTACTTAAAGAAAAAATATGCTTAATAAAAGATTATGATTATGTCACGACTCAGACCGTCGTGATTGACACCCACACTAACCCTCCGGTGGGAGAACCACTACTACAACTCAAACCAAGCAACTAAACCAAAACTGAGGCATTTAAGTACACGAAAGCAGGAAAATACTAAGGAAAGAAATAGAGTTCCCATAAACTCTAACAAAAGTCTAACATTAATAAACTAACAATGCGGAAATTCAACCCCTAGAACCTGAAAGTCAATGTACCAAAACTCTACTAACGACAAGTCTAAGAACAAGGGGTACAACCCCGAAACTAAACAATACCTTAAACCAATAGTATGAGTCCGAAAAGAATGGACTTAAACAAGAGAGATCCATGGCAGCCTGAAAGAACTGATTCTCCCTTGAATCCGGTCACGCTCAATAGTCACCTAGCTGAGGTCTATCAATATCCACATGAAGATGCCCTGTACTCAACAAAGAAAGAGAAAGTGTAGTATCAGTACACAACCACAATGTACTAGTAAGATCACACAACTATCACATTAAGTGTAACATACATTAGTCAATACAACAATATAATCACATGCACATATCGAACATATATAATAGCATCAACATATACGAACAATGAACAACTTCACGATTCTCACATATCACAGTTATATCAATTTAGAGCAACATACCGTATTCCAATATCAATCATCATTAGATATGAACGAACTCATCACAAGTAGATACACAGCACAATTCAATGGCCCTCTCACGAAACCCAATTCAATGGTCCTCTCATGGAACCCAAACCCAAACAGTTAGCATACTGGAACGTGGTATCCAATCCCATAATTATGTCAGAACGTGGCAACCGATCTCATAGTTATGCCAGAACGTGGCGACCGATCAAAGTTAGTTATGCCAGAACGTGGCAGTCGATCTCATATTTATGCGGGAACGTGGCAACCGATCCCAGTTAGTGTGTCGGATCGTGATACCCACTCATTCAACAACCACAATCACAATCACAATGTATATTCTCACAATCATACATTTAAGTCATGATTTAATGACATTTATCAATTATCTATCTCATTTACAACAAGTGTGATCAACATTGCAACATTCATACATATACAAGTATCATAATGAAGCAAGAACAAACATACATCACACAATCATAGAATCACAACCATCACCTACCTCGAAACAAGATTGAAACCCTAAGAAACTTGTTCTTCCCTTTTTGGATTCATTCCGCTTGTTCTTGGTCTACAAACAATCAATATAATACGGGAATCAATAAACAATCATTAATTACCTGGATTACTAACAATTCTATGAACCCTAGATCAAACTGTAACACCCCAGAAATTTTTTGAGCTAAAACTTGAACCATCCTTCGTTGTGAGTAGGATTTTACAGAGGAATTAAAATTTCTTAAGTGTTAAGTTCATTAGATGTAGAACCTTGAGTTCGAAAAAGAACTAAATTGGAAATAGCAAAATCTAAAATTTTGCAAGTTAAGCTAAGTACGAGTTTTGGGTTGACTTCAAACGACTATAAATCCTAGCTCAAGATTAGTTAGGTGTGCTACCAGATACCGTAGCGAAGATCTTTGAATTATATTTCCAACGCCACCGAGTTTGCTCAGTTTCAAGGTCGGATGAGTGAGATATGGCCTTTTGAAGTTAGGTTGTCCAGTTAAGGAAAGTTAGCCGAAAATAGTAAGGGGTAGTTTGGTCTTTTCCTTACCAAATCAGATTTAATTCATTTTTAGTAAGGTTTTAAGGGTATAATCCTATTAGGTTCAGTTTTATAATCCTAAAATTAGCCTAGGGTTTTAGTTGATAGTTCAAGAAGAGAGGAGAAGAGAAAAGAGGAGAAAAGAGGAGATGATCAAGCGTTCGTCGAGATTCTTGCGTCTTGATGCGGATTTTCGCCATGGGTTTAATCCCTAAGAGGTATGTAAACTTCCATAGTGTTGGGTTTGTTCACCCACATGCCAAACATGTTATTTTCAACGCAAATTTCATTCTTGAAGTTGAAAGATTTGAGTTCTTGATAGGTGTTCTTGAAGTTCATTCTAAATCTTGTTGTGTTGGGTTTTTGATGATTTCTTGAGATCAAAGTGAGTGTTTTAAGGGATGTATTGAGTAGATTATAGTGTACTTATGTTA
Source organism: Solanum piurae (assembly GCA_029582685.1). Classification (NCBI taxonomy): domain Eukaryota; kingdom Viridiplantae; phylum Streptophyta; class Magnoliopsida; order Solanales; family Solanaceae; genus Solanum; species Solanum piurae. The sequence goes on from JAJOOO010010923.1 coordinate 4,207, forward strand.
AGAAATCAATTCTAAGTGATTGGGGAAGAAACCATTCGATTCTAGGCGAAATAGGGTGAGAAAACGAGAAAATAAACTAGCTGAATTTTCTGGGTTGAGGCCTGGCGCGATGCGCCTGCTAGAGCGCCCCAAACCCATCTCTAAAGTTTAGGGGCTGGCGCCCCGCGCCACCCATAGCCCCAGGGTCTCCTGCCTCACCCAATTTGTCGTCGATTGCCCTGTTTGAGTTCGTTTAAAGTGCATTTTCACTCCTTTTCGATTCTAACTACTCTAAGCTACGTCTAAACACCTAAAATCATTCCTAACATGATCATAACCTTGAATTCATAATTCAAATTCAAGGTAGAGTTAAGAGTTAAGTTTTGAGAGTTTATTCGAACATTTCGAGAAAGTCCCTTTGAGTCTTTTTTAGGAGTCTTTTACAACATCTAGTAACTTGTTTCAAGACTCAAGCAAGTGAGTATGAGAGTGAGAATAATGTATTCATGAGATCTTTCTTATCATGAACCATAACTCTTGAATTCATAATTCACATTCAAGAGAGAGTTAAAGGTGGAGTTTCAAGAAAGCCTTTGAGTTCAATTGTGAATCCTATGAGATCAACTATCAATTTGAACTAAGTTTTGAGGAAGTGAGTCAAAGAAAGAGAAGAGTCATATACATGAGTTCCAGGTAGTTTGTAGACCTTCGAGTCGAGTTGTTCATGCCCATAAATTTTGCATGAACTCCATAAGTTGAGTATTTATGAGGGGAGTAATATCTCTATGTGCTAAGTCTTAAGTACTGAGTTTCTAACCCATTTGAGATTACATTCCTAATCATGGGACTATTACATATTACCCATGCAGTCCTTGAGTTGGGTTATTCATGTCCATAATTCCGCATGAACCCTATAAGTCGAGCAGTCTTGAGACGAGGAGTATCTTTGAGTCCTTGAGTTGAGTAGTTCATGCTCATAAATTCCGCATGAACCCTCTGAGTTGATCATTCTTGAAGTGAGTAGTATTATTGAAGTTCTCGAGTTCCAAGTATTAAGTTCTATTTTTGGTTATTGAAAACCTTGCATTGAGTCGTTCACGTCCATAATTCGGCATGAACCATATTCTAAGAAGTCTTTTACAAACGTTTTAACTTTGTTTTAAGACTTAAGTTCTGAGTTAAGCAAAGAGTAAAGAGTAAAGAGTTGAGTTCATATCTTCAAAAGAGTATATCAGGACTATGTATTCCCAAAGAGTAAATGTTTTCACATTTAAACAAGAAAGGAAACTGAGATTTCAAAAGAGCCTTTGAGCTAGTTTTTTAGTAAAGAGGATACTATGATTTCCAAGAGAGCTTTTAAGCTAAGTTTTGAGTAATTATCTTAAACCAAAGAAAGAGTTTTATTTTTACAAACATATGAGCTAAGTATATTTTAGGAGTAGTATTGAGCACCGATATGGGGATGCGAGTTCATATAACTCAAGTCTCCATAAACCATGTAGTCATCATGGGTATTAATGGATCATACTTTTTAGATGATCACATAAGTTAAGCTAGTGGATCCACTAAGTTAAGCGTTCTATATGACGGCAAAGTATAGAACAGTTCTGGCAGCGTGGGCAAGACGTTGTATCACCACTTAGGCTCATAGTGGTGGTTGACGGTTAGAGAAACTCCCACAACAGTATTTGCATGGTTCCTCAAGGGGTTCTGCTTAGTATGAATGGGGGTATGGGAGTTCATTCATGCATTGCACAAGTAGACTTTGAGAGGGAGCATGGTATGTCTTTTATGATTATGAGTTAACATCATGTTTTAAACAGTTTTCCTTTTTCTTTATATTGCACTAGTTTTAAACTGTTTTATATTGAAATGAGTTCAGTTATGTTGAGTTGAGTTGAGCCAGGTAAGTTCTTCAGTTTCTTTCAGATTCTTTCAAGCCTATGTTTCTTTTTTTTAATCAAAGTTCAAGCTTATGTTATGCTTTAGAATTCCCCTTACATGCTCGTACATTCCACGTACTGAGCCAGTTGACCTGCATCTTCTCATGATGCAGACACAGGTATTCAGGATCATCAACAGGAGCTTCGTTTTTACATTCGAGAGTTCAAGTTAGCTATGGTGAGCCTCCTGGCTTCCGGAGGATTTCATTTACCTTTCAGTTTAGTCAGGATGTCGTGGGTCTTGTCCCGACTTCCATCTTTATCAGTTAGAGGCTTCATAGATAGTCAGTATAGTTGAGAAGTCTGTATTATTTATTTATTTTATTAAATATTACAAAGACTTAAGTTGCCAATTTTGGGCGAGTTGAATATATTTTATTATGTCTTCGAGTGCCGGCCACGTCCAGGGTGTAGGCTCGGATCGTGACACAAACCCATGATCCCAATTATCCAAATTAGGGTTGTTTTCACCATATAATCTATAACAAAACCCTCTCTCCCCCCATCAATATTCACCCATTCTTTTTCGTTCTACGAATCGAAAAATGGATTCGGGGAGTGAAAAGCTTACCTTTAGCCTCAAGAATAGTGAAAAATATGTAGTAGTCGCCTGGGGTTCGTTCCTTAGCTCTAAAAGTTGAAAAGTGCATAATGAGGTCGTTTAGGGGTTTATTAACGATTTTAATTCGCATCGAGCCCGCCACAGCGGCCACCACCCCACCACAGCGGCCCAGCCAAAGCAGCATTATCGAACGAGAGAGATAATTCAAGAATTCCAAAATTCTCATTTCACAACACACTCTAACCCACGATGCTTAGAAAATACCCTTTACGCCAAGATCGATTCCGGGAGTTCTACTCACCCGAATTCAATTCCGTAAAGTCGTACGGATTTCTTAACGAGTTATATATCTCCTCATGAAATCAAAAACACAAATACTTCACCCGATTGTTACCAGATTTCCCTACACCTCAAAGACTCCGATTTCGTCCAAATCTGGACTAGGTTGGGAAATTTCAAGATACTACGAAAAAGTTTCCAACCCCAAATTTCCCCCCGTTGGCTTTTCTATAATGACGGGAATAGGTCGTTACAGATTATTAAACCCATAATTTACCAAAAATTGAGAGACCAAAAGTGCAATTATCTCATACTTTTTTGGTTAATTATCCCAATTTACTTCTATTAAATATTTCTATACTTTTTTTTTAATCTATTAGAAACAACTTCTCTACCTTCAGAAGATACAAGTAAAAGCGATACACACCATCCTTTTTTAGACCTCGCTTATGAAAGTACACGGGATATGTTGTTGTTATAATTATTTTATATATATCAATAAATTACTACAATTATTACCTTGTAAAGAAATAGTTTGACCTTGCTTACATAATTGTTAGTTATGAGTCATTAGAGGCAATATAATTAAATTTAAATTATATCCATTAATTCAAATGACGTGCTCATTACTCTTATCATTATTAAAATAAAAAATAAAAAAAATTCCATTCAGGCTGGATGGAATTAGTTGAAGAGTCATTTCAAGTATATATAAATGTAAACTAACTAATACTTTATGTGACACATACAACCTTTCTTTGCTTTCAATGGCCAAAATTCAAAGTTTTTTTTTGCAATTTTGACCTAAAACGCGTAAATGATTTCCATGCATATATATATATATATATATATATATAATGAAATAATAAATAGATGATATTAAATGTGTCTTGCTATACATCATAAATAAATTAATATTTAACAATATATGTGTGTATGACATATGATTTGAAACAAAATTATTAGTTAAGTCAATTAGGTCGTTCGTTTACAACTTTAGTTTTTATTTTTTATTCTTAAAAGTTGGTTTAACCATTCGATATTGGAAGGGATACTTTTTTTAAAAAATATATTGGAAGGGATGAAATGCAAATATAATCACTTTTAGGGCTTTCATTTAAAATCAAAATAAAAATCACTTTATTTGACCTGATCGTTCTGCTAAGGGTGGGTGGTTTCTTGAGCAACTCTTAGTTATGTTTGTAATTAAAACTAAATCATGTCATAAAATTCTTGAAAAGTTCATTGAAAATATTTTCAACGAGCTGACTATTCATTAAACTTCACTGAATATTCTGGTTTTTTTTTAAAGTAGTGGATGTTGAATCGTACTCATATGCCTAGTTCTTGTTATATTGTGTAGATTTCTATATTGTTGTTATATTTTTTAAAGCTACTATTTAAATATATTCTTAATAATATTTATGTCACGTTCATAATTCATTACTCATTAATTGATAAAGAATAAACACGCGACACTCATATCAATAGATTAATACTTCATGTTTTTTAAGTAGTGCATACTAATCTCCGACTAATTGTTATTATACTAAGTAAACTATCTAGTATAAAACATTTCTTATCAATTTTATTTATATATTTTCATGATACGGACATAATAAAAAATCATTAGTTAAGAATGAACGAATTCCAACTAAACAAAAATTTCACACCTTGTCAATGGTCCAACTTGACTATTTATCAATTTTCATGTTACATGTGTGATTCACAATGTCAACCACAATTATATGCATGAAATCTCCTGAAAAAAAGAAGAATACAAAAGTGGAAAAACAAGTATTATTAATATTTGTCTGTATTTTAGGATGTGAACACAAAACATAAAATGAGAAAAATAAAAAAATTGTAACTTTCTAAAAATGTTATAAATAGTCAGGAACTCAGAGGTGTGTTACATTATTTCCTAAAAGTTCAGGATAAAAAACAATAATTTAAATTGAAACTTTATTCTAGAGAGTACAAATATATTGAAAAAATTACGTGACTTGGCTAACTCAATTCTTCAATTATTTTTTATAGTGATAGTTTCTAAAAATATATATAATATAGTAATAGTTTGAGATTTTATATACGGATACACTTATTATCTGCACATATACAATTAAATAGATATATTGTATACGCACGGATACATTTATTATGTGCGTGACAATGTATTTCACTATTATTATATGCATGCTAAATAATACGTAGTATTTACCAAATTTTCCAAAATATATATTGACTTATTGTTATGTTGTAAACTTGCCACTATATTTTTTCCCCTTTGAACATTGACTATATTACAAGACAAATGTTCACATTACTTTTCTTGTTAACTAATTAAATGCTAAACATTCTAAGTCATGTGATACACAAATAAATTTGCTTGCTCTAAAGAATCAAAACTTTAATTTAGAGTAGGTTTAGTTAATTCTTAGACATTTAATACCAATCTAACTAATTAATAGTCGTATGCTAAGCGTTCAACATTTTTGACAAACATGTTCCTTGGAAATCTATCATAAATATTAGATTTTCGATAGAAAATTCATCAAAAAAATAATTACGACAAATATAATTTCAATAGTTCTATCAGATATTTGATTTTTCTAGTAGTATTGGGCTATGTTTTTTATGCAAACACCGTGTAAGATATCATTGAAATATATGTATATCTACTTAATTTTAGTCCGTTATATATAGCGGTGACTGGTAAGTGCTAAATACTTTGTTAGCTAGGTATCGTTTGTTATAAATTGTGTAACATATATGATATGTATCTTTACGTGTTGAAATTTTCTACCAAACACTTAAATCATAAATACATAAATATGTGTATTTTTAATTTTATTTAATGTTAATATTGACCTATTGAACTTCCAAATGTGAAAATGATGGATAAAGCAATTAGCAAAAAGTGGACCAAATATTTCTCATGTTTATTGAGTGAAAGGAACAAAGAGCATTACCTAAAGGTACAAGTCAAGAATGTAGAAATTGTGTTTGACTCAAATTCCCTCAACAAAATAATGAACTTTTTTCACAAAAATAGAATGTTGAATGTATCAATTTTCCAATTTCCATAAAGACGATACATTTGATAGTTAGGTAATTAATTTTATTCTCTAGAATTAATTAGACAAACGATCAAAACATTTCTCAAATTAGTTGGATGAATATATGTTCCACCATTGAATCATTTATATGCACACAACACAAACACATATAAAATCACTTGTATTAAAACCTTGAAAATTTCCAATTTTTTTTTTTTTTCTATATTTCAATTTTTATATGTAAAGTTTGAAATTGAAATAATAAATCAATTTTATAATAAATTTTTTTTTTTTTCAAAATTTTGAAACACTAAGTACATAATTTTACTTCTTCAACATGAATATCTAAACTAGCGAGTCATTGTTCAAGAATTCTCATTTAAACACCTTATATCGATCATCCACACATAATATTTCAATCCATGTATTTCAACAGTAACATATTCTTATATAATTCGATTGTATAAATATTTTTCACATCGTCAATGCAAAAGAAGTTAATTTTTTTTAATTTCTTTTTGGAATGTTGCTCTTAAATTTATGCACATGGGAACAAGGGTGACTATTTAAGGAGTCACTAGTTATGTGGGGAAATATGCCGTGGAAGAAGCAACAAAGGAGTACCCACAAAAGGGCAACTTCCCCCAAATCTTGTCTTAATAATCCCAAGACATGTTTGAGCCATGTGCCCTTCATGGGTCCTACCTTATTATTCATACAAAAACAATATCAAACATTTTTTTAAAAACTGAAAAATAAAAAAAATTGCCTCTTACTTGTCTCTCATAACTAAAATAGTGAGGCAACTTTTTTTTTTCTCCATCTTGACAAGATTGAAGTGCCTTATTGTCATTATTGTTAATTTGTTATGTATCAAATCTTGGATTCATCTTTACACTGTGCTTTGTTTTTAACATTTGATTTGAAGTTTTTTTTTTTTTAATCACTATATGAAATATTTAAGATGCAGTGGCAGTGTCTAGTCATGTGTCCTATATTGTCCTAGTGGTTCTACACTAAGGTGTGTTTGGTAGTCCTATAGGATCATGTGTCCTTATTATAGGGGAAAAGACAAATATACCTCTGAACTATCGTAAATGATATGCAGATACCCTCTGTCATACTCTTGGGACATTGGTGCCCCTGCCGCCCAAAAACTAAAGTATATATGCCCTTCACTCTAACAGAAGACTAAATAGAGACATGTGGCGCAATCTTATCCGTCGATCCGATATTTAATAAATGTCGGATTGGTGGATGAGATTATGACACGTGTATGCCCGTTAGTATAAAGGGTATATATGCTCTAATTTTTGGACGGCAGGGGCACCAATGTCCCAAAGGTATGAAGAAGGCTATCTGCATACCATTTACGATAGTTCAAGGGTATATTTGTCCCTTTTTCCTTTTTTTGATAGGTAAAAAGAAAATATTGTCCTAATACTCAAGAGCATTTATATATAATTTAAACAAATACAATTACTATAAACAAATTGATATTAGCTACGAACTCCACCAATGATCTATCATAACTCGTATCTAATATAATGTTTTGATAATTTATCATTAATTCATCGACAAATATAAATAGCGACAAGTTTTATTGTTTTGCTATAGAATTTGTCTGTGACTAACTTCACAAGGAAAATCTTTGTGGGCATGAGTTAACTTAGTTGGTATGAGATGATATGAGTAGAATTCAAATGAAAATGTTATGATTCATAAATCAAACTTAATTTATTTAGGATTGAGGCGTAACAATTATAAATGAAATTAATTGTTAGCCTTGTTCCATTTTAACCCTTGAACTCCATTTAAATTAATGTTCATTTATTGACAAATTAAATGATGTATCAATCATAGAGCTCATAAATCAATATTTATCCATTAATGTACAAAATCCATCATATTAATAAGTAAATTACTATTGGCTTTTTTAGCTTTTATAACTATGAGTACTCAAACAGAGATATCAATTCTGATAGAAAATCTATTTTTGTCCTAAATTTATCTGTTCATGGCCCAGCTTTACTATTTTAATTATCAGAACTTTAGAAGGACAAAACAAAACACAAAAAGAGGTACTGACAAATTTGCTACTGTTATAGTTCAAAATCGAATTAAAACTTTTTTTTTAGAGATTAAGTTATATACGCGTTAGTATTTACCTAATAAGTCATACATATTTATCTATTTTAGCAGGTAATATGTTGTAAGAAGACTTAACTATAGATAACTGCCGAGTGACCTGTAAGAAATTCTTTACATGTATATACGACTTAAAGTTTACCTTTGTTTGTTATAGCAGAAAATATGTCTTTTATTTTTTAATAACAAATTTCACAGTTTAAAGAAGTTTACCTAAATACATCCTTTGATTGACCTGATTGTGTAAGAAATTTGTTATACGGATAGTGTGATCTTCGGAACAGCTCAAACCTAAGAGTAGTTTTAAATTATAGCCAATTAGGATCTTTCGCACTAGAGCTTCATAATAAGATAATATGAGATGATTTGCTAACAAGAAGATAAACGAATCAGAAGTAAATGACAGAAGTATTGAAAATATCTTTAAATTTAGCACAAATTATTAGTTTCATGCCCGAACTATTGATAGCCTTAAAAACACTTCTCTACTTGAATAATTAAATTTAGACACACCCCCGATCTACCACATGACATAACAAATGGTCTTAAACTCTTGTAGGAGCATGAGACTCTTAATAAAAAAACTAAGAAAAGTGTTGAAACACTCCTAAACTTGACGATAATTTAGGGATGTATTTTACTGATATTGCAAGATCATCGGTATATTTAAGTTCACTTAGTCAAATTAAAATATGTTTTTAAGGCTGTCAATAGTTTGATGATAAAACTAGTAATTCATACCAAATTTAAGAGTGTTTTCAATACTCCCCTCAAAGAAAATCGATGATAAAATTGAGTAATTTCGAATAATATAGTAGGAAGGAAAGGACAAAACAAGAAATTCAATGAACACATAATTTTTGGCATTATTGAAATGACCAAAATAAATTTAACAAACAAAGGCTGCAGCTGATGTACGTACCTTTATATGATTTATATTTATCCAATTTTAACTTTTGCTTTATAAGTTCTTTTTTTTTCTTTCAATTCTTTTAGTCCCACTTTAATGTAGGATTGATGACAAAAAAAAACTGTCAATTTATGAGGTAAAAATCAATTGTCATGTTGTTATATTGGAAATATTTTGGCTGCTCTTATCTACAATTATTAATTTTAAAAGTTCCTTTTTATAGAAAATAAATAAATTCAAGAAATTAAAATCCATTAATTACTTGATTGATTCGAAGGGGAGTTTGGTGTAATGGTAAAATTATTTTTATGTGTTAATTGAGATTATGGATTCGGATCGTGAAATCAACCTCGCTAATTGCATCTACGGGGTGAGAAACTCACCCACCTATTTAACTTAATGTATTTGAATTTTTTATCCTCTCAATTCAATTCATTTAAAACTTAAGGTAATACATAGTTCAAATTGACGCGTACATTTTTTTATTAAAATATTCTACGAATTTTTTTTATATGTTATATGTAGTCAGAATAAAAGAAAAAAATATTGTTAATTATAAGAGGAGAAGCACATAAATTAAAATTTAGTAAGAATTGAATAACTTAGGCTATAACTTATTGTGTAATCCATTTTGACTCAAGTAACTTTTGGACTGGCCAAGGACATCCTTCCTTATTTTTGATCCGTCCAAAATCAATTCAACTTTGTTATTTAATACCCCTATTCATGTAACTCCACATCTCCGGTGCTTCTTTTTTCCAAATCTTGCATGAATGAGAGATGCTTTCGTGCACTATACTATTCTTTTTATATCCTTGATTAGAGCTTGTGATTATTAATTAACTCTAAATTTTTGTATACATTTAAATGCATTTAACTTTTTTTAATATGTATGAGGCAAGTGTTGGTCGATTAAGACTTTGCACATTCAGAAATGAAATAGGAGTGAAATGAGGATGTTGAGATGAGGGTGTGGGCATATAATGAGAGATAAGATTATTAGACATGAAGATATGACAAGATGAGAATGATCTTAATGGTGGACAAGATGAATGAGTTGTGATTGAGATGATTCAGGCACTTGAAGAGGATAAGCATGTAAGCCCCAATAGGTATGAGAGGTTGGCTATGGTGGGAATGAAGAGAAGTAGAGATAGAATCGACGAAATATTGAAGAAATGTGATTAGACAGAACATGACATTCCTGCTATATATCGAGGACAATATCGTAGATAGGAGAATATGAAAATCGGAGATTAAGATTGAATGTTAGTAAATAGTCTAGCATCTGTCTAATTTTTTTTGTCAGTATTGTTATTGTTAGAGTATCAAAGATTTAAGAAGAGGACAATCAGAAAATCCTGTTGCAAAAATAAAAGAGTACAAAATTTCCACTTCAAAATTCCATTTATAAGTCCATATAAGGGAAAAGAAGACAAAATTTAAAAGTTTGGGAGACAAAAATAACAGAAAAATTATAAGTGTACCAAAATTGATCTAATAATTATTGGGATGATCATATAATTATTGAAAGTGCATGTTATAAAACTTGTTCCTATATATGTAAGACAAATTAAATAATTGAACAAAAAGCTCTCTTTTTGTATAGTTTTCTTTTCATAAAATAAAATCAGAGAAGAGATTTAAAAAATGAGACAAACAAAAATAACTGAAAATTTCCAAAATTGATCTACTAATTATTGGAATGATCATATAATTATTAAAAGTGAATGTTATAAAACTTGATGATCCCATATATATAAGACAAATTAAATAATTGGAGAAAAAGCTCCTCTCTTTTTTTCTTTTTCTTTTTTCATATATATAGTTTTTCTCTTTTTAAAAAAAAATCAAAGACTTTAAAAAATAATATAATTTAAAAGGTGGTATTATTAGATTTTGTAAAGACAACCAACAATTGAGCAAAAAAAGGGATATGCTTAAAGATCTACTAGCAAATCTCAACCCCACCATATCACATCTTTTTTATTGCATAAAAGATTAGTTCAAATTCATCCTTTAAACATGGATAAAGAAAAACCCCATAATACCCATAAATAAATAAATTATGTCATTACTTATTAATAGAAACTTTTAATTTGCACTCCAAGCTAAGAAAACTTTTTTTTTAAAGTCGAAATGGGTTAAAACTTTATTTGTTTGCATTTAATGAACGTATAAGTTTTGATCATTCAAATTTGAGTAATCAAAATTGTTTGTTTTGTAGGTCAGAATGTTAAATTATTCGAATTTTAATTATCAAGTGTGTTTGTTTTCTTATGATATAACCACTTAATAGGTCTGATTACATCCAAGTGTTTAAGATATATAACAAAATCTGAAATATCATTATGTCTATTTATGAATTTTTTTACAAAGAAGACAATTCACCACGACTTTAGATATTTACTTTCACCCATAACTACCCCCTCAATCACAACTATAAATGTAGTCAATTACCATCACCTACCATTCACCACCAATAACCATAATTCTTAGCCACAATCATTATTATCATCAATCATTATACCACAATCATTATTATCATCAATCATTATAATCGATAGTCACTATCATTAGTCACTACTTACAATCAACACTATCAACAACTATAAATGTAGTCAATTACCATCACCTACCATTCGCCACCAATAACCATCATTATTAGCCACAATCATTATTATCATCAATTATTATAATCGATAGTCACTATCATTAGTCACTATTTACAATCAACACTATCAACAACCATCACATCTTCTAATTGCTATTGATAATCATCATCGTCTGCCACAAACATATTTCATTAATCACAAATTCTATTTGGCACTGTCATTAGTTATCACTGTCAATTTTCTATTTAGTGTATATATATAACTTAAATCCTGATTCTTTTAACTCCTCTAATTAATTCATTTTCAAGATCCTTAAATCATGCTTACATACTCATCCTTAATAGGTTAATGGGGCCTCAATAGACCTAGATAAGTAGCAAATTATAGTTATTGATTTTGGATTATCTTCTTTAATCAAGATTTCTGTTAAATGGAAGTTAACATCATTCAAAATCTTTTTAGATATAGTCAAAAAAGTTAGTAACATTAACATAATGGTCAAAGAATCAAATTGGAAAAGCCATTCAATCTAAATTAAATCATTGTAACTTCATTTATCATTCAAAAACTCAAATCAAACCCATAATTACGCATGAAATCAAAAGATTCTTCTAATTATTCACAAGTCACAACATGATCAAGAATCCATAAAGTATGTTTTACCACTCTTTGAACTTCCTCTTAAAACTACTATTACCACTCTTGAACTTTCTTTCTTTTTTTAAAAAAGGAGAGCTTATTGCTGCACTTTAAAAGAACAAAAATTACGGTAAAAGTTCTTTTATTCTTAATAAGAGCTTTCGAGTTCAAGTCCATAGTATTAGGGGTTTTGCCTGATTTTCTTATCATATTTGAGTTTTAATTTTCATTAGAAGGAAAGTCAAAACATTACCATAATTGCTTTAATTTATCCTGAAAGGAAAATATAATTCTCTTTCATATTTGGTTTATTCCTTTCTTGAAGGAAAAAATTGGATGTTTATAAATTGAAGACTATTCTTCTCGTACAAGAACACAAATGTAGTTATTAAAGAATTTTGTTTATGGGGACTGGGGAGATTATTCTCCCAGTAGAGTTTATGTTTTTTAATGACCAAACCATATTAATTATATATTTTTAGTATGCTTTTCTTTGTCATCTAATTATCACCAACATAATTTGTAATTATAAGTTTCCGCGTGATACCATGATTCTTTTGAACCCAACACATAGCAGGAAACTACATCTCTCATCCCTAACTGACATGGGACATTCAACACCGCCCCTCATGCTCAGGACTGGACATTTGGCCACGACTTTGGAGCCCTTTTTAAAATTCGAAATCCAAAAAAAATGAACAATTCTCATGGCCAAACGGCTCCCACATATCTATCGAGTTTAAATCTTATATCCGCATATGCATCTCTCTATATAAATATATATATTCAAGTTCACCCATAGATACTATTGATTATAAAGTGTGTAATCCAAATTCATGCTTATCAAGTGATTGGATTTAGTCAAGAAAGGTTCATTACTAGTACAAAAATGATCATGCTCAAATTTGACTTTGAACTCCTATTACCAAACAATAATTAGAATTAGGATCAAGTCAAGCTCTATAATACTATTCAAAACTCAACTTCACAAATTCAATTGTCACAATTGCTTAATCACCTTTTTTTCCCCTTTCCTCGTAAGATTTTTTATGACTTAGAGATATATCGAAAATAATTCATCTATCTAGTATAGAGAAAGGGATAAGTTCTGCGTAAATTTTATCCTCCTAAAATTCACTTTAAAATTATACAGAATATGTTACTAATGTTTTATTACTTTTTTTTGTGTTGTTTTTATCTTGAATAACAATACTAGCTATTATAGAGTTCAGAATTGTCAAGAAAATTAAATGAGATGGGATAGAAGGAATCCAATATATCTTTTGTATGGTTACATCGATTCTGAAATATGATGGGAAAGTACATGAAATTTATTTTTTTATATAAATTTTGTTTCTCAAATTTGTGATTAAAACAAAAAAGCAAAAAATGTGTTGAGTAGAAGAATCCAAAAACTAACCAACTTTTACAGTTTGCAACTTTTTTGGATACAACCATGGGATGAAAAAATATGGCTTGCCTCAAAAGGTGTGTTTGGTACTATGGAAAATATTTTTTAAAATAAATTGTTTTCTAGACAATAATGAGACAAATAATTCATATTTTTATTAAATATAGTGGTGCAATCAGAATTTTAAAACGTGTTAAAATATAAAAAAATAAATATACAAAGAATTCGAAAAGATTTTAATGAGGGTCCAACATCTGATAAATCGTACGGCGATGGACTTTTCCTTAGGCCTGGATATTTGGAGTGCGAATATTATAAAATGAGGGGCCAACGTATGATAAATTGTGTAGGGATGGACTTTTCACAATACTATGAAAAGAAATGAATATACATTGGATCTAACATAACCTTAAAAAGTTACTAGATTATAAGGAGAATAATTTTAAATTTTCGATCAATATGGGATCAAATTTGGGAAGTTTCACTTTCAAAATTTAAAACTTTGGGATAGTGACTATTTTTCAACAACAAGGCTAAAAGTGATCCGTAAATGTAATTTTCATATACTTCACTTTGAAAAAAGTTTAACTTCACCTTATATGTGCGATAATATTTTTAACGAATGAAATTTAATTAAACTTCCATCATCATATTTAGAATGAAAATCCCATAAAGAAGGGCTCTTTAGGTCGTTTTGGATAACTACGTGTTCGAATCCCAACAGATGAGACTATCCTTCTATCGACTAGCGCTTCAACACTATCATTTTCTACATAACAAGTACATGGACCAAACAGCTAGACACATTTTACCTTTTTTCTTACAATTTTTCACATGATATTAAATATTCATTTAAGAATTTAACTTATTCAAATGTACACTTGAGAAAATTCATATGAAATATAATATGTTCTCTATTATTCTTCATTAAAGATGATTTCATTATCGAGGCTCAAATTATGATAAATAAAGTTAATGTAAAAAGGTTTCGTCCACGCAATGAACAGTGTGACGGACTCTATATATATAGTGTAGGCAATGTCTAATCATGAGAAGGCAAGTGTCATCCAATCATATATATATATATATATATATTATTATTATTATTATTTTATTTTATTTTATTTTTAAAAAAAATATTTTTTTATTTCAATTTGTTTGTCTTAGTTTAAATTGATATGAAGTTTAAGAAAGTAAAACAAAAATCAAATCATGTGATCTTAAATAAAATATGTCTAATATAGAAAAAAAAAATTGTGATTTTAAGCATCTAATATGAAAGTTTGAACTAAAGAGTTGCGGAATAGGAAAAAAATATTTTTTAAAAAGATTAAAAATAAAAATAAGGCAAATTAATTGAAATGAAGTGAGTAATATATACCAGAGACTTTTGATTATTTATCTTTATTTATATCGTAAGATCATCTCTATTCATTCTATATTTATTCTATATTGATTAAGGTATTTGTAATCTGAACAATTACTATTAAGAATACAATAGAAATAATAATTTATTTCACAAAAAAAAAATTAAAATAATAATTTATTTGAAATAATTAATTTTAAAATTAGGATAAATAATTTGAAACAGTGAGGGAGGTGGGAATGGGGGTGGGGGTGGGGTGGGGGTGTGAGAGTAATTTGTCCACATTTTTTCTATTATATTGGCTTTGTCTTTTTTGTGAAGTTACATCAATTCTGATGAAAGCTTTATAGCCTTTGTGCAGGTAAAGTTAAAAAAATAAAATAATAGGAGGACAAGTTAAATAGGGGATAGGGTAATAGGTTTATTAACCCCCACCCCTAAAAAAATAATTTTATTATGTGAAATGATAAATATCTTGTCACGATCCAGACCATCGTGATTGACACTCACACTAACACTACGATGGAAGAACCACTACCACAACCTAAACCAAAAAACTAAAGCAATAACTAAGGCATTTAAGTCAAATACTAAGAAAAGAAAAATAAAGTTCCCATAAACTCTAACAAAAATCTAACAATAATAAACTAACAATGCGGAAGAATAACCTAGAACCTGGAAGTCAATGTACCAAAACATTCTAACAATGAACCAAGTCTAAACAAGAAGGGATACAACCCCAACTAATGAACTAATCAACGAGCTAAAACAAATATCTAAGTCCAGAAATGGTGGACATAGACGAAAGAGAATCCTATGGCTGCCCAGAAGAATTAGCTCACCCTTGAATTCGAAGCGAAGGTCACTGATCTCCTAAGCGAGGTCTGTCAATAGCCGCTTGAAGATGCCCTGTACTCAACAAAAATAAGAGCAAGTGCAGAATCAGTACACAACCACAGTGTACTGATAGGATCACGCGGCTATCCCACTAGTGCAACATAAACAAGTCAAACAACTTATAATCACATGCATATATATCAACATATACAACATTATCAATATTCACGACAACGAACAACTTTACAAGTATATCATCAAGGTCATACATTTAAGTCATGATTTCATGGCATTCATTAATTATCTATCTCATTTACCACAAGTGTGATCAACATTACAACATGCATACATATACAAGTATCATAATGAAGCAAGAACAAACATACATCACACAATCATAGCATCACCATCATCACCTACCTCGAAACAAGCTTGAAACCCTAAGAAACTTGATCCTTCCCTTTTCGGATTTGTTCCGCCTATTCTTGGTCTACAAACAATTAATATAATACGAGAATCAATAAACAATCACTAATTACTCAAATTACTAACAATTCTATGAACCCTAGATCAAACCCATGATCCAAATTATCCAAATTAGGGTTGTTTCCACCATAGAATCTATAACAAAACCTCTCCCATATATATTCACCCATTCTATTACGTTTTACGAATTGAAAAATGGATTCGGGGAGTGAAAAGCTTACCTTTAGCCTAAAAAATGGTGAAAAATGAGTAGGAGTCGCCTGGGGATCGTTCCTTAGCTCTAAAAGTCAAAAAGTGCATAATGAGGTCGTGCAGGGGTTTATTAACGACTTTAATTTGCGTCAGGCCCGCCACAGCGGCAAAAATCCCCGCCAAAGCTGCCAAAATCCCCGCCAAAGCGGCCAAAATGAAACAGAGAGCTATCTTAGGAATTCCAAAATTCTTATTTCACAACACACCTCTAACCCACGGCGCTCAGTAAATATCCTTTACGCTAAGATCGATTCTGGGAATTCTACTCGCCCGAATTCAATTTTGTAAAGTCATACGAATTCCTTAACGAGTTATCTAATTTCTCATATAATCAAAATCATAAATGATTCACTCGATTGTTACCATATTTCCCTACACCTTAATGACTTCGATTTCGTCCAAATCTAGACAAGTTTGGGAAAATCCAAATACTACCAAAAAGTTTTCCGACCCCAAATTTTCCCCCGTTGGATTTTCTATAACGACGGGAAAAAGTTGCTACAAATACAAATTTACCCATCACTCGTCCCCGCTTGACAAAACTTAGGAAAATAGGCTAAGGAAGGAATGAAGTAGTACATGAATCGACGAACAATTGGGGATACGTCTCTCGCATATCCCTCTCGGTTTCCCAAGTAGCTTCATCAATTGGACGATGCTTCCATTGAACCTTCACGGACTTAATCTCCTTGGTCCTCAACTTACACACATCACAATCAAGAATTGCAATCGGTTCCTCCTCATAATGGAAGTCCTTCTCTAACACCATTGAGTCCCACTTAATGATATAATCCCCGTTACCATGATACTTCTTCAACATGGATACATGAAATACTGAATGAACACTTGATAAATTAGGAGGTAAAGCCAATCTATACGCCACCGGTCCCACATATTCAAGAATTTCAAATGGACTAATGTATCTAGGACTTAGCTTACCCTTCTTACCAAATCTTATCACCCCTTTTATGGGTGATACCTTAAGAAGAACATTTTCACCGGATTGAAACGTCATGTCTCTTACCTTATGATCCGCATACTTATTTTGTCTACTCTGGGCTGCTAGAAGCTTAGTTTAAATACTCATAACCTTATCTTGAGCATCCTTCACTAAATCAACCCCCAACGGTTTCACATCTCCAGA
Organism: Solanum piurae; assembly: GCA_029582685.1. Classification (NCBI taxonomy): domain Eukaryota; kingdom Viridiplantae; phylum Streptophyta; class Magnoliopsida; order Solanales; family Solanaceae; genus Solanum; species Solanum piurae. Next base: position 21,837 of record JAJOOO010010923.1, read on the forward strand.
CTCAAAACATCTTATGGGTGATCTACATCCCCTCCCATAGAGTGCCTCGAATGGTGCCATATCAATGCTGGAGTGATAGTTATTATTATAGGAGAATTCACACAAAGGTAAGAACTTATCCCAATGTCCTCCAAAATCAATCACGCATGCCCTCAATATGTCTTCCAACACTTGAATAGTCCTCTCTGACTGCCCATCCGTCTGTGGATGAAAGGTTGTACTAAAAGTGAGTTGTGTGCCCAACTCATCATGTAATTTCCTCAAAAACTTGGATGTAAATTGGGTACCACGATCTGAGATGATAGAGAGAGGCACCCCATGCAACCTCACTATCTCTTTCACATAAATTTTAGCCAATTGTTCGGCATTATAATCTATTCTTACCGGAATAAAGTGGGCTGACTTAATCAATCTATCAACCACTACCCAAATAAAGTCAATTTTTCCCAAACCAACCACAAAATTCATAGCTATTCTTTCCCACTTCAATTCTGAAATTGGCATTCTTTAAAGTAAACCTGCAGTCCATTGATGTTCATAATTCACTTGTTGACAATTTTGACACTTTGCTACAAACTCCGCTATGTCTTTCTTCATGCCCGGCCATCAATAAATTCGCTTCAGATCTCTATACATCTTGGTCACACCCGGATGAATAGAATATCGCGAACCATAAGATTCTGCCAATAATTTCTCAATCAAGTCATCTACTCTAGGAACACATATTCTCCCCTTGAAATTTAGCACACTATCCGCATCAAGAGTGGTCTCTTGTGCCTTACCCATCGCAATCTTCTTTCTAAGTTCCTCTAAATTTTCATCTTCAATTTGTTTGGCCTTAATCTCTTCAATGAAAGTGGCCTTTACCTCAATACTAGCTAGCACCCCACCTATTTCTGAGATGCCCAATTGCATGAACTTAGCCTCTAAGGTCTGAATTTCTTTAGCCAAAGGTCGTTTGGCTACACTTAAGCAAGCTAAACTACCCATACTTACCGCTTTTCAACTCAAGGCGGCTGCCACCACATTAGCCTTGCCCGGATGGTATTGAATGGTCACATAATAATCCTTAAGTAACTCCATCCACCTTAGTATTCTCAAATTCAGATCCTTCTGAGTGAACACATGCTGCAAACTACGATGATCAGTAAAAACTTCACACTTAACACCATAGAGGTAATGTCGCCATATCTTAAGAGCAAACACTACCACTGCCAACTCTAAATCATGAGTTGGATAATTCCTCTCATGCACCTACAATTGATGCGAGGCATAAGCTATAACATTCTTATCTTGCATCAACACAGCATCCAACCCAGAATGAGAAACATCACAATAAATAATAAAATATTTACCTTCAATCGATAATGCTAGAATAGGTGTGGTGGTCAAAAGAGTCTTAAGCTTTTGAAAGCTCTCCTCACATTTTTCGATCCATTCAAATGATATTTCCTTTTTGGTCAAATTAGTCAAGTGAGTGGCAATAGAAGTAAAAAATTTCACAAATCGACGATAATAGCTAGCGAGCCCAGCAAAACTCCTAACTTCCGTCACAGAATTTGGTCGGACCTAATTCTTAAACGCCTCAATCTTTTGAGGATCTACCATTACCCCTTCTTTTGAAACTACACGCCCCAAAAATGCAACCGATTTCAACCAAAATTCACACTTAGAAAATTTAGCATAAAACTTTTACTTCCCAAGAACACGCAAAACACTACGAAGATGGTTGGCATGTTCTTCCTCACTTTTCGAATATACCAAAATATCATCAATGAAAACTATAACGAACGAATCAAGAAATGGTTTGAAGACCTCATTCATCAGACTCATGAAAGTTGTAGGCGCATTGGTCAAACCAAAAGACATAACCAAAAACTCATAGTTCCCATAGAGAGTTCTAAACGCCGTCTTGGGCACATCCTCAGGCCTAATTTTCAATTGATGGTAATCGGATCTTAGAGAAAACTGATGCAATTTGTAATTGGTCAAAAAGATCATTTATTCAAGGCAAAGGGTACTTGTTTCGAATAGAGACCCTATTCAATTACCGGTAATCTATACATATTCTCATACTACTATCATTTTTCTTAACAAACAAAACTGGGACACCCCATGGGGAAGCACTAGGACGAATAAATCATTTATCAAGAAGTTCTTGGATTTGAGCCTTAAGCTCTCTTAATTCTGCCGGAGTCATACAATATAGAGGGATAGAAATGGGGCGCGTACCAGGCTCTAAATCAATGCAAAAATTTATATCTCTATCTGGAGGCATACCAAGCAAGTCATTAGGAAACACTTATATAAATTTCGACACCACATGAATAGATCCAATGGATGGAGCCTCAATCTCAACATCCCTAATATGAGCCACATAAGCCAAACAACCCTGGTCTACCAGTTTACTAGCCCAAATGGAGGATATAATCTTAGCTTGCTTAGGCTTGTACACCCCTTTCTACTCTAATTTTTCCCTTCCCGGAATTTCTAGAGTTACATGCTTAGTATTACAATTAAGCACAACATAATAGGGGGACAACCAAGTCATTCCTAAGATTATGTCAAAGTCAATCATATTTGAAATCACTAAATCAGCCCAAGTCAGAAATTCCATAAACAAAATAGGGCAAGCACGATACACATGGGTAACTATGACTGACACTCCAACTAGGGTAGAAACATGGATAGGGGCATCAAGTACATCACAAATCATATCAAACTCTGTGGAAAATCGCATAGATACATAAGAGTAAGTAGAACCCGGATCAAACAACACATTAGCCACCCGGTCACAGACAAGAATAGTATCTGTGATCACCGCATCAGATGCCTCTGCCTCATTTTTGCCCAAAAAAGTATAACACTGAGCCCTATCATCATTGTCACACCCCGAGCCTACACCCTGGGTGGGAGTGGCACTCGAAGGCCATTGCTGGCCCCAAGTGAACCCTTGGTCTAGCTTACTTAACTCAGCAGAAGACTTAAACATAAGAAAATATAACTCATGCATAACTTAAGAAATAATAGTTTAGCCAAAATGGCAACTCAGTCTTTAAACAACATCTGAACGATAATGTAAAGACAACTGAACTACTAACTGTCTATGAAGCCTCTAAAACAACTAAGATGGATGTTGGGACAAACCCCACAACATCCTAATGAACTAAACTAAAAAGCAAATAAAAGAGTCCTCCGGAATGCAATGTGGCTCACCAACAGACTCTGAATGCTTAAGATGGATCAACGAGGCGCTGAATGCTGATCCTAATTACCTGTGTCTGCATCATAATACGATGCAGGCGAACTGGCATCAAAACATTGAATGTACGAGTATGTGAGTTGGAAATACTAGCATACAAAGGCTTGAAATGAATCTGAAAGAAACACTTACCTTGGATCTTCTCAACTCATAAATACTTAACTGAACTCACTTCAATATAAATCAGTTTAAACCAAGTGCAATATAAAGAAAAGTTGTTTGAAAACATGATGTCAACTCTGTGTATATACAAGGATCAACATAACTCTGAAATGTATGTAATACAATAAACTGGTGTATATAAAAATACAATAACTTATGTGGGAGTTTCTTTAACCGACAACCATCACTATGAGCCTAAGTGATAGTACAATATTTTAACTCACGTTGCCAAGGACCGTCATATACCTTGCCATTGGTATAGAACCTGAACTACTAAGTGGATCCACTAGTCTATGCTAAAAAGCACTAAGGAATCATCTAAAAAGTATGATCATTTTTCTGCCCATGATGGCTACATGGTTTATGGGGGTTTGAGTTAATATGAACTCGCATCCCCATATCGGTGCTCAATACTACTCCCAAAATATACTTAGCTCATATGTTTTTAAAACAAATTCTTCTCTGGTTAAAGATAATTGCTCAAACTTAGCTCAAAAGCTCTCTTCGAATCGATGTTCCCTTTCTTGCTCAAAACTCTTTGGGAAATCTCAGTTTTCTCTCATCTTAAATGTGAAAACATTTACTATTGGGAATACTTATTTCCCATATATCAATTTAAATAAAATGAACTTTACTCTTACTCTTTACTCAACTTCAAAACTTAAGTCTTAAAACAAAGTTTAAACATTTGTAAAAGACTTCTTGAAAAGACTCTGAGAACTTCCTAGACTTGGCTCTCGACTTTCCTTGAATTTGGATTTATGGATTTGAGGTTATGATTCATGTTTCTGGATGATTTCTAGATGTTAAGAAGACATTTATAGTAGTTAGAATCAATGGAAAGTGTTAGGAAACCTTAGAATAACTTAAATAGGCTGAATGACGAAAAACTGGTGAAAATGCCGATCCGAGAGCATCCCTGCCACGCCGCGCCAATCCCCAATTTACTGGGGTTCATTTTTGGCGCTGCCTCAGCCCTCTTGGCGTTATGGGGGAGCGTCGCCCCAGCCTCCCTTCAGGCAAAATTCAGACGAACTATTGATCGCGTTTTCTAACCCTGAATCATTTTAATTCGATTCTTTTTCCCAAATTCACTTTAGATTCATGTAGTCAAATCATATACAAAAAATCTGACTCAAACAACTCAGGGAAATAACACTTAATCATCAAGAAAACTCCTAAATCCCAACTCATATTCAAGAACGAAATCAATTCAAGAACAACTATCAAGAACATCAATTTCTCAATCATTCTAGGGCGAAAACACGTTGAATTAAACATGTTTGGCGCGTGGGTGAACTAAGACAACGCTATGTGATCTCATATACCTTGTAGGGATCACCCCCGACGAATTCCACAAGCTAAACTCGACGATCTCCTTGCTTCTCCTTCTCTTTTCTCCTCTTCCTTCCTCTTCTCTAAAAGCTAACTCTTTTCCAAAAGTGTAAAAACTGACCAAGTTCAGTTTAGACCCTTAATTAATTCACTAAAATGAATTAAAATTAAAGGGTAAGGAAAAGACCAAACTACCCTTCAAAATCCGGATTTGGACTTTCCTTAAATCAACAACCCAACTTCTAAAGGGATTAATTTACTCATACAAACTCAAAATGGCGCAAACTTGGCGGCGTTGGGAAGATCATTCCAAGATATTTCCAACCATATCTGGAACTACACCTAACTCACCCTGAGCTAGGAGTTATGGTCGTTTGAAGTTGACAAAAAATTCACTTTAACTTACTTGAAATTTTCCAGATTTCCTTATACTTTCCAAAAATGACTATTTCCAGATTTTAAACTTCTTTCTAGTTGCGAGATGTTACAATCATGATGAGCCACTTCCCTGCCTGATTGCGCGTTACCCCTACCTATGTTACCATTACCATCTTCTCTACCTCCACGGCCTCGCTGATTACTTCCTCGCCCACCTTGTGGACGCCCTCTACCATTATTACCATTCCCCGTAGGTACCACTGCTCTAGACTACTGCTGATGCGCGGAATCTAACACACGTGGGTGGGGACAATCTCTCCTCATATGCCCAGGTTCACCACAGTTGTAACAAGTACGATCAAAATATGGTTTGCCGCCCGTCGAAGGCACGACTCTCTGATTATCCTAAAAATTATGAAATGGAGTTTCTGAGTAACTACAGGCGGGCATAGCGGACTGAATTGTCTTGGCTGCAAGCTTTGGGTTCCGAACCCCTTGGAATAAGAACCTTGAAAGTTACCCGAGTTCTTTGCCCTTTTTGCCCATGCCTTAGCTTGACCTTCTCACCTCACCCCCTCCACTTTCCTAACATAGTTTGTCACCTCATTAAAGCTTCTCCCTGCAGAAGTCATATGAACAGCTAATACTTGCAACTCGGAATTCAATCCTCTAATAAATAATTGGATTCTCTATTCCTCAGTAGTCACCAATTGAGTAGCATATCTAGACAAAGCATGGATTTTGGCCTCATAAGCAGCCACAGTCATACCACCTTACTCCAAAGCCATAAACTCATCCTTCTTGCGATCCCTCAAAGTCCTAGGTACATACTTCTCTAGAAACAGAGCATGAAACTTGGTCCAAGTAAGTGGAGGTAAAGTAGAAGATCTGCACTCCATATAAGCTCTCCACCACTGCTTGGCCTCACTTTGAAGTTGAAAGGACACAAGCTCAACCCCATGTTGATGAACAATACCCAATTTATACAGCCTCACATAGCAATCTAAGATGAACTCATAAGCATCCTCACTTTCAGAACCAAGAAATACCGGAGGCTTTAGCTTCAAAAACTTAGTCAACATTTCATGCTCATTACCAGACATGATAGAACCCAACAAATTACGGAAGAAAGCATCATTACCTCCCGTTCCACCCGTCTTGGGTGCAGTGCTAGCAACAAGACGACTAATAGGAGCTTGAGTTACTTGAACATATGGAAGCATTCCAGGACCAGCCAATCCCTTCAAAAACGACACGTTTTGTTGAGCTAACACCGGATCGATAAGAGGAATACATGTAGCCTCAACTTGCACCTCTTCCTCTTGTCCAACATCCTCAACATTCTCAACCTCAACCTCTTCTTCTATTTCCTCATGATGCATGAAAGGGTTCTCATTCACAGGAGCTCCATTTCCAGCAGGCGTTACTCTTCCACTGCCTCTACCCATAACTCTTCCTCTACCTCTGTCTATTCCTCAATCGTGACCTCTCGCTGCAGATTCCTCAACTGGAGCATTGACGGGAGCTACAGGCCTAACGCCGTTGAATCTAGTATTAACCATCTGCGAACAGAAGAGTGAAAAAGTTTAAATACCAATTTGAATCGCCAGATACCAATTGGAATCAAGTCATAGCACGAAAGGAGACAAGAGAAAAATAGAGATTTCCTAAAGTCCTATAGCCTCTCGAAGAAAAGTAAAGGTGTCCCTATACCGTTCCATGAGACTCTATTAGACTCGTTTCAGTACATCGAGATCAACGAACCTAAGCTCTGATACCAACTTTATCACGACCCAGACCATCGTGATTGGCACCCACACTAACACTCCGGTGGGAGAACTACTACTACAACCCAAACCAAACAACTAAAGCAATAACTAAGGCATTTAAGTCAAATACTAAGAAAAGAAAAATAGAGTTCCCATAAACTCTAACAAAAGTCTAACAATAATAAACTAACAATGCGGAACAATAACTTAGAACCTAAAAGTCAATGTACCAAAACATTCTAACATTGAACCAAGTCTAAACAAGAAGGGATACAACCCCAACTAATGAATTAATCAACGAGCTAAAACAAATGTTTAAGTCCGGAATTGGTGGACATAGACGAAAGAGAATCTCATGGCAGCCCGGAAGAATTGACTCACCCTTGAATTCGAAGTGACGATCACTAATCTCCTAAGTGAGTCTGTCAATAGCCGCTTGAAGATTCCCTATACTCAACAAAAATAAGAGCAAGTGCAGAATCAGTACACAACCACAGTGTACTGGTAGGATCACGCGGCTATCCCACTAGTGCAACATAAACAAGTCAAACAACATTATAATCACATGTATATATATCAACATATACAACATTATCAATATTCACGAACAACTTCACAAGTATATCATCAAGATAATACATTTAAGTCATGATTTCATGGCATTCATCAATTATCTATCTCATTTACCACAAGTGTACATTGCAACATTCATACATATACAAGTATCATAATGAAGCAAGAACAAGCATACATCACACAATCATAGAATCACAACCATCACCTACCTCGAAATAAGCTTGAAATCCTAAGAAACCTGATCCTTCCCTTTTCGGATTCGTTCCTCTTGTTTTTAGTCTACAAACAATCAATATAATATGAGAATCAATAAATAATTACCCGAATTACTAACAATTCTATGAACCCTAGATCAAACCCATGATCCAAATTATCCAAATTAGGGTTGTTTCCACCATAGAATCTATAACAAAACCTCTCCCATATATATTCACCCATTCTATTACGTTTTACGAATTGAAAAATGGATTCGGGGAGTGAAAAGCTTACCTTTAGCCTCAAGAATGGTGAAAAACGAGTAGGAGTCGCCTGGGGGTCGTTCCTTAGCTCTAAAAGTCGAAAAGTGCATAACGAGGTCGTTCAGAGATTTATTAACGACTTTAATTCTCATCGGGCCCGCCACAGCGGCGACCACTCCGCCAGAGCGGTCAAAACGAAATAGAGCTATCTTAAGAATTCCAAAATTCCCATTTCACAACACACCTCTAACCCACGACGCTCAGTTAATATCCTTTACGCTAAGATCGATTCTGAGAGTTCTACTCTCCCGAATTCAATTACGTAAAGTCGTACGGATTTCTTAACGAGTTATCTAACTTCTCATGCAATCAAAATCATAAATGATTCACCCAATTGTTACCAAATTTCCCTACACCTCAATGACTCCGATTTCGTCCAGATCTGGACAAGGTCGGGAAAACTCAAATACTACAAAAAAGTTTTTCGACCCCAAATTTCCCCCCGTTGGCTTTTCTATAACGACGGGAACATGTTGTTGCATATCTAACATATATTATTTAATATAGATATAGTTTTAATTATTTTTAATTTGTGGCTATAATTTTGTGAAATTTTACATATAAATTTAGAATTTGTATAATTTGGTATCTGATTATATTAATTTAGAATTTGTATAATTCGGAATCTGATTATATTAATTCAGAATTTGTATAATTCGGTTCCTAATTGTATAAATTTTAAATTTGTATATTCTTACCCTATCTATTTGTATACGATTTATGAAAAAATCATAATAAGTTATCGTTTTGTTTATTGGCAAACGAAAAAAACATAATAAATTATCGTGTTTGTATATTGGCAAGCGAAATATACAGATGGAGTTCTAAAAATTCTTAAATGTCTAAATATAGAATTTGTATATATTTATCCCATGAATATACAAACCGCAGCCTCCATTTGTATATACTTGTCTTGTTTGTATATTTGCAAACAAAAAATAACAAGCAATACAAATCACAACCTCCATAGCAAACAAAACTAAACATATGGAGTGCAATTATCAAAAGTATTGTTAATGGCCTTATTATGTCTATTATCTTTGTTATTTCCAAAATTTTCTCAAAAAAATATCTTTGAAGTTTCCAGCTATAAATTTGTTTTTACTGTCCAATATGAGACCAACTATAAATTTGTTTCCAGCTATAAATTTCTTTATTTTTCTTCACTGTCCTTTGATACCCTTTTTCAACCTTTTTTTTCCATTCCTAATTATTTTATTTTTTTATTTAACGTTCCATAATTTTTTGAAGCTCCAATTAATCTGAATTCATAACGTCTAGCATATTAAAGTAGAAAAAAAATTCTATCCGAATTTTTGCCAGTTATCTCTTTATGAAATAGTCATTTAGTAAATAATCTTTTTTTATTTTTCTTGCAACTCACGGATCTTTTAGTATAATATTTGAAATTTTATTTTTGAACAACTTAAAATTTGTATAAAAAGTTGTATCAACATCTAAAAAATTGCATATTATTGCAAGGGTCATATGTGTAAGATTGAACAATAAATATTAGATTCAAAATTAATATTATTTGAAAAGGCTACTGGTTATATTTGTACAACTTTTAAAACATAAAGACATAACTTAATTGTCACCTAAAACGCGATATCTCTTATATACGTTTCTAACTATTATCTCTTAATTTCTTGAACTTTGATGCCAATCAATCACCTTCACATAATTAGTTTAATATTAAAAAGCAAACTATAAAGTGAGAGAGAGCATGCAAATAATCCATGATTAATCTAATTACAAGTTGCAACCTTAAAAGTTGTAATTAATTTCTTTTCTTTTTTTAGTGTAATTTTTTTTTACTAAATTGACAAGGGTAGAAATGGAAAGAAAAAAATTCACAAAGTTTAATAAAGTGTGTAAAACGATAAAATTGTCAGGTTGGTTTGTTAAGTACACAAAGATAACAAACTCTGTCACTGCCAGTTAGAGAATCTTCACGGACCAATCCGTACTTTATTCGAACTTCTCGTCATATTTAAAATATTATTTTCTTTCCCATTTTTTGCTCAGATACCCTTCGTTAATCGAGGCCTTTGTTTTTCTTGCCTTTTCAGTTAAACCCCTCAATATTTTGATTAATGTTTAATTACCACCTATATCTTTTTATTTTGATTTTATAAATTGACTAACTTAATTAATTCGAATTCATACCATATATGATATATTCAAAGGAGAGAAACACTTAACACTTTTTATCCGGGGTTTCTTCATTTTCATAATTTGAATCTAAGATTACTGATTGTGAGCAATATATATATATATTTTGTCCGATGTCATGCGACATTGCTCTGTAGAAAAAAATTACACTTTTTCTTTTTCAATTTATGTAACTTTATTTTTTGTTTTCATCGTCTTATAGATTTTGAATGTAATTATGTGTCTAATTTATTTATTTTTCTCTAATTAAATAAAGCTTACATTTAATTATTTATTTTTAAAAAAATGCTGCATTTCATGATATATGTTTTGTCCCTTTTAATACTAACGTTGTCAGCTAATCTCTTTTTTTCTTCTAAATTGTTACACATATAGCCACATTTTAATTCCTGTAATTGAAAAATAGCCACTATTATAAAGTTCATATTTTATATATGAAATTTATTGGAAATTTGAAACTCCATAAATAGTTATTAATGATATGATCGAGAAGTGATCACTAAATGTTATTTTTATGTAGAAGTAAATAAAAAAAATTATTGCATGAAAAAAAAAAGTACGAAAAGCCAAGTTACAATCAATGAATGGTGATCAACTAATCTTTCACGGAGAATGACCGAAAATGCCCCCAACTATTTGAATTGGTACAAAACTATCCTCCTTTCACCTTTGAGCCCCCAAATATCCCTGACGCCAACCTTTTTTGCTAAAAAATACCCTCATGTTAACATTGAGGGTATTTTTGAGCCAAAAGGTTGACGTCAAGGATATTTTAGGACTGAAAGGTGGATGGAGGGTAGTTTTATACCAATTCAAATACTTAAGGGGCATTTTAGGCCCTTCTCTGAATCTTTTACCAATTTTTTTTTAACTCTATATGTATATGGATCAAATATATATCACTTTTAACATATAAATATATTACTCCCTCCGTCCAACAATATTTGTCTATTATACTATTTAAGGATGTCCAATAATAGTTGTCCACTTTATAAAATTAATTGATACTTTTACACTTAGTTCCTAATTTACCCTTATTATTAATTATAGTCATTTTACTTAGGGAAAAGGCTCAAATATGCCATCGAACATTCAGAAAAGGCTCATTTATGTCATCCGTTAAAAGTTTGGCTCATCTATGCCATTACCATTTAAGAAAAGGCTCATTCATGCCATTATTTTTTAACAGTGGTTTTGCAAAACCATTTTTTACACGTGGCCAATTACAATTCGGCCACGTCATTATTATTTTTTTAATAAAAAATCAAAATTCTGAACAAACATTTTAACGGTGGTTTTGCAAAACCATTTTTACACGTGGCCAATTATAATTCGGCCACGTCATTATTTTTTAAATGGTTTTGCAAAACCATCATTAAAAAATAATGGCATGAATGAGCCTTTTCTTAAACGGTAATGGCATAGATGAGTCAAACTTTTAACAGATGACATAAATGAGTCTTTTCTGAAAGTTCGATGGCATATTTGAGCCATTTCCCTATTGCAGTTTTCAAGACATTGTATTTATTATATTCCAAGGATGATATAGTAAAATTATCATTTTACTTATAGTTTCTTAAAAAGTGTGCAAAGTCAATAGTAGACAACTATTGTTGGACAGATGAAGTAAATCTTAGACACTCTTATTAATAAAATTCAACGATACAAAAAAAAAATCTACCTCCGTCACTGAATTTATATTTTTTTTTTACTTTATAACATAGTGAAATAGGTAATCATGAATACAAAGTTTGTAATTTTATGTCCCAATATAATGGTGCCAATGTTTTGCCATTTGTCATTTGAAAATGGACAGAATAGCAAGTTGGCAAAGAACAACAATGACATTTCAGAATGTTCAGTTAGGTGGTAAGCCATATATATATATACATGATGAGAATGTGCACTTACCATTTTACTTTTACAATTAAATTTTTTAAAAGTAATTTTTTTAAAATAAATTTTCAAAAAAATAAAATTAAAGGGTAAATAGGTAAGCACAATTCTTCCTATTTATGATTTTGTAGAAGCATGTAAAGTAAAAAATGAATAGCTAATATGCAAAAAAGAGAGTATTAAATTTTAAATTCTAAGTGTAAACTCAAAGAATGTTGAGTTGACAAAGATAATTTTGATTCCTTTTAAGGATTCTATTTGGGGTAATATATAAAAACCATTCAACCAATATTCTATTTGCAAGATAATACTTTATTCCAACTCTTTTTGCTTATAATGATCTAGTATTTAGATATATTAGTCTGACTTATTCAGATTCACTTCGCGTAAAATCTATCAAAATGGAGAAGCGCTTATTATCATATATATTCTTTGATAGTCGCACACTTCCACTTAAGTTCTTTGCGAAGATCAATTCTTCGCTCTCATATTAACACATTCCTTTTATATAGCCTCTTCTTCCGAGTTACAAATTCAACAATAGGTGTACAAGTTCGACAAAATTCATGTTTTAGAATTGGATATTTTACATATAAAAGAAAACCAAGTATTAACAAAATTATCATGTGATTTGCCCATTCACTAACTCATTATCTCAACTTATGTAGTAAAGCTCACAAACGTTTAAATTTTGGATCAGCGCATCATCCACCGTCAAACAAAAAAGTAGAATGGGGAAATAGGATCTTTATTTGGCTTCATGATCAATAGAGTGACAATATAATCTAGTAATCATAAAAAGCAAATCCAATAGCCATCCCACCGCCACTACCCTCCCTAAAATGAGGATGGCAAGAAAGAATTGAGGAAAAGGCAATGAACTTTTAGATTTCACTTACTACTCACTCCCTCACTAGTAAGTGTTACTTGCTGCAAAGAAAAGGACAATTGCTTCCTATCCTCCTCTTTGTGCTTCTCCCTTTGTGAGCTTAACCACATGCCACTATGCCCCAACATGTCCTCTTACAAAGCACTCTCCCCCCTACACCCTACCCCAACCCCCCTCCCTTCTCTTTTTCCCCCTTGAGATGAGGTAGAATAGTCATGCAGAGATGAATCTCGTACGAGTCATCTGAATTCAATATTTTTTTTATTCGTAATATGTGTACATATGTGGTTACACTCATTTTGAATTAGCTGACTATAGATTCTGAATTATCGACAACAGTTCTCCATTGAATTTTGCCCTCCAAAAAAATCCGCGTATTTTTAATAATGACGTGTGTACTAAATTCTTAATTCTCCTCCATCACATCTCATGATGATCATGGTATACCCTTTACCCTACCATAAGAGTATCCATGTTGGCTTCTTGAAATTCCATATTATCACATGATAGTCCATGTGACACTTGAGAACTCCCAAATTTATTATTCCAAAAATTAAAGACCTCCCTATGTCCCTTTCACTATATTACATATAACTACCTACATTGTGTCATCTTAAATATATGTGACCAAAAGATAGAAAATAACACTTAGCTTATACATGTGATTCTAGTTTTTGCTAATACTTTAGTTTTGATATTTTACAAGTCATCTTACATAGATGTGGATGTAAGAAGACAAATGGATCTTGAAGAAGTGAGTTATCATGAAGAATGAATAGCCAATTCATCAAAAGGGAAACAAAACAGTAGGGACAAAAGGCAAATTAAAGGGTAACCATATACAAAAAAAAACTAGTAAATAGAAGATGAATCTTGAAAAGATGTATGATATAATTTGGCTTGTGGATCAACAATATATATATATTCAATCTTTTTTGTTTTTTTTCATACGATGCTCGATACCTACAGTAAAATCGAACTTGTTAGATTTATTTTAGTTCTTTTAGTTTTTAACTCTAACAACATTCTTTCCTTTTCCTAGTTTTGAACACAATTTACTGACATGACTACATCAGAACTCGAACTCAAAACCTCTAACTAAGAACGATGAAATACTTGTCGTTCCACCACATCCTTATTGACAATATAGCAATTTTTGAAACATGTATATAGAAACAAACAACCACCCACCGACAATGAAAGTTATTAATTATTGCCTTCAACTCACCCCCCAAAAAAAACTTAACATGGGCCCATGGGCCCATTAATTTTGTAAATGGGCCAAGATTTATTTTTTCTTGTAGAAGTGTACTTTTGATGCCACACCCCTCTATCTAGTTTTTGAACATGCTGGTGAAGTAACAGACCAGCTTTTGTACACCCACTTTTGGGTTGGAATGATGGGGATGGCCTAGTGGACAATAACATAGTGTATTTTAAGTCCATTAAAGAAATGGGGTTAGGGTGGGCCACTTTGCACAAATGGCCTCTTTTGAGTTCACTACTAAATTATGTCCATATCAGTTCAATAATAAACAAAATTATTATAATCTATAAAAAAAGTTAAATAGTTACTTTTAAAGGCGAAATTTAGCCCATTGGACTAACGATGTCATTATTTAAAAAACAGCCTAAAGTATAGGGGTAAGGTGAGAAGTTTGCATAAATGACCTTCTCTTGAGGCTATTATATTATGTCATCGTTAGTCTAGTGGACTAAATTTGTCTGCGAGGAAGATTTTTTTTTATAGAATTACTTTTAAAGGCGAAATTTAGTCCACTGAACTAACGATTTAAAGAATGGCCTAAAAAAGGCCAATGAGTGCTAGTTATGGGGTGGTGTGTGTGTGGGGGGGGGGGGGTAGGGAATGGGCTTTATCTTTGGTTGTGATTTGAACAGACATGGATAGAGACACATCAATAGAGACTAAGTTGATAAGGTGAACAAGGTGCACCCCAACTACTTAAATGGATCATTTGTTATTTTCTGAATTTTTGTTTCAATGTTTAAACTTGGACTAGACAAATAAACCAAACATCTCCATTTAACTCATGTCTGATTGTTTTCATACAAGTTTGTTTAAACATCCAGAAGAAAGGAAAATAGTGGTAAATGTACTATTGTATTATCAACCAATATAATATATTTTCATGGTCAAGGTGTGTGTAAAGGATATTTGAGTACAACCTCAAGGAGTGATGCTTTGATAGAATAATTTATAATTTTGAATCCATCTAAATAACATCTTTCATTTTATAAGACCATATTTTATCGAATACATGTTTTAAAAAGGAGAAGAAATAAAATCTTTTTGACACATAAGTTTATATATGTCATGTTAATCTTACAAAATGTGCATACATGTTCTAAGTTCGAAATCTCAATGAGGTGTTATGTTATAATATCAAGAAAGAAAGGCTTTCGACACATTAACAGAAATTGCATAACACATCAACAATACCTTTTGATTTAGTCATTTTCAACAAGTCATGTCATTAACGACAAATATATAAATAGATATCAATTTTTTCCTTAGAATAGACCAAAAAGAAAAGAATAATAATAGAGCACACCTCACCTTGATCATAAGAAGAGCTAATGAGTGGGCTTTTTCAAAGGTGTCCCACAAATAGAAGGCCCAAAACAAAATGAAGCCCATATGTTTTTTTTTACATAATTACATGTCTAAAGACTATTTGTCTTTCTAAGTGGTTGATGAAATGTTAACTTCAAAGGAACAGGTTCTTTGATTGAGGTTCATTATGATTTTATGTTATTTTGTTGGAACTTTTATACAACAAACTTGGCAACTCATGAAGGAACCATAAGCATGCTATGTTTTGGACCTTTGTGTGTCAAAATTTACTAACAACTTTGATTTCACTTATCAGAACCCACCTTTGTTCCATGGCCCATAAAATCAGACAAGGCCAAACTCAGTCCATAAACAAAACCCATAAGTACAAAACCTTACTTTGGGTCCCATATTTTCGCGCTGTTAAAATTAAAGTTTTAACTTTTATGCACTAACAAGTCAAATAGCGGAGTTGAAGAGAGGAAAGGAAAGGGGGTTCAATCAAAGCCTCTTTGTTACTAAGAAAAAAGACAAAATCAAATTATTGTATTTTTTAAAAATTCTGTAGCTACCCAGTCCGATA
>JAJOOO010010924.1:0-42977 GCA_029582685.1 Solanum piurae
TTAGAAGAAACAAACCTATATTTATAGAGTCCTAAAACCTTTCCTACTAGAAAAGGAGTCCTAAAAGGAGATAATAAACCAAATATGAAAGAATATTATATTTTCCTTTTAAGAAAAGTAAAAATATTTATGGTAATGTTTTGTCTTTTCTTTTAAGAAAAAATAAACTTAAATTATGGTAAGAAAATCAGAGCAAAACCCTAACAAACAGGATCATGTTTTCTTTTCTTTAGCTGAGGCCTGATTCTCTTGGGAGGTGGTCATGAGGTTAAGTGCTCTTTAAATTGTGACACGTTGTTAGAAGGTGTTTGGATTGAGTTAAAAGTTGGTTAAACTACTTTTAAGTTAGTTTTTGACTTTTGAAAGTGTTTGAAAAATATAAAAAATGACTTAAAATAAGTTAGAAAGTGTTTGACAAGGTAAAAAATGACTTAAAATAAGTCAAAAACTAAAAGTAGGTCTCACTTTACTTTTTATTTTTTGACTTGAAAGTTATCTAAATTTGACATTCTATTTTGACTTAGAAGTTGGTTAAATCTACTTTTAAGTTAGTTTTTTACTTTTGAAAGTGTTTGAACAATCTATATATATATATATAAAGCTGGATATGAAAGCGCTGATGTGGCATCCCTCTTAGGCCAGCATTAATATTTATCAATTTTGTCTTCTTTTTTTTACCTTTTACTCTTATTTTCATCTTAATATATTGATTAAATAAAATAAATACCCTCTATTAATCATTTTCCTTTAAATTCTTCCATTAATTCCTTTATTACTTTATGTATATGTACGTTACAGTATATCGCAACTGAAGAGGCAACAATGAGTGAAGCTCATTTTATGTTTGCAAATATTTAATTCTGCCCTTAAATTTCATCATTTAATTTAGTTATTATTACAATCTACATGTATGGATGCCATATTTTGATGTAAAACGGATAACATCAAGGCCATTTACTAGAAGCCAAGCTCAAGACCTTCAAAGGATGCAAAGGCTATTCATGAAGATGGAGGTGCTCGAGATGGTGTTGATGACAAGCAAGGACTTTCATGCCTTGAAAATTGCTGAAGAAGTCCCTTTCGGCGAGCAGGGTCCACTTAGCGCATCGCCTAATGGCTTAGGCGATGGCCCCAGTCCGCCTAATGTTACAGAACGTGGCTAGGGACTGAAGAATTGCAGAGAAGCTCGCCGACCAGGTTGGCGCATCGCCAAGTGACTAGGCGAACCCGACTTGGCTCGCCCTTTTGTCATTCGGGTCACTTTTGGGCCTTTTATCCTGAACTCTATAAATAGCTGGTTAGGTTTCCTTTTTTTACTTAGATTATTTTGATGTTAAAAACTGAAAATCATGTTTGAGTGTTGAGAGCTTGGTTAAGCTTGTGTTGCCTTTTGTTAGAAACATTGGTTGCTTGGAATATCGATTCCCTTGAGGTCATCGTAAGAGTTAGGTGCTTATTGTAGGATTAACGAATCGAGGTCATCGGGTTTAATATACCCTTTGGTTACTTTTTGTTTCCTCTTTTTGTGTCTATCTATTTATCTTTATTTTCCGTCTTTGATTTCCACATTAGATCGTAGTTCTTCTTGTGAGAATTACATCATTTGGTATCAGAGCCAAGCTTAGCATCGTTCCTACGATTCTAGTCTAGGGTTTGTTGCTACAAAAAAAATCTGGTTATTTTCGTTTTTGAGATTTTGCTGAAATGGGTTTCTTAGATATGAGTCTTGTTTAAGTTTCTAAGGTTGGAATAGTGTTCTCCAACTATATTTGAGTCTTGGGATGAGATTGGAAGGGGTTTGGAGCTTTATAGAAGAATCCACCATTGAAGACTTGAAGAAACTTGAAGAAGACAAAGTGGGTTTTGAAATCTGAAAGTTTTGGCTTGGAATTGAAGGGTAAAAAATATTGGGTGTTGTTCCCCATATCAAGGAGAGCCTTCACCTAAATTTTTGTAAAATTCCGAGACAAAATTTGTAAGGGTTTTATTATGGTGTTCATCTTGTTCTTGAAGTTCTTGAAGAACATTCATATCTTCAAGGAAGAGAATATTTGAAAAGGCAAGTGTTTGATTCAAAAGGGGAAGAAAAAGAAAGAGTAAAGGTGTTTTTAAAAAAGGAATTTACTAAAAGGGATATGTCCTAAAGGACAAAAAGGACAAGAGCAGGGGGGACCACCAGATTTCAAATTTTAGAGCATTGAAAGAGCTGCAGAGAGTCCATTGGGCGAGCAAAAGCGTGCATCACCTAACCAATCGGCGCCTCGCCCTTTGGGCAGGTTGCTCGCCGAATTGGTCACCCATTTAAGGGAGCTACTGAAACATTCGGCGGATCCAACTTGGTCGCCGAGTCGCATCGACGCATCACTGAACTACCACCCCTATCGCCGAGTTTCCTTGTCCGTTTGCAGAGTTTGGTGAGTCCATCTTCAAGTTGGCGAACTGAACTTTAACTTAGGCAAAGAAAACAGGTCATTCGGCGATCGAAAACTCTAGTTACTTCTAATCTCAGGTTTTAAATTCTTAGTTTCTTTTCTTTTGATTCTGAAACGTTCTCAAGAATCCTAAACCGATTTTCAACTCGTAATTACTCTGCCTGTTGGCTATTGGTTCTTGAATTCCCTTCTTTGTTTATGCCTTTTCTTTTCGTGCTTTTCTCATTTTTATTTCGTAGTTAATTCTTGATTCAAGTCCGTTTGTTCAATTGATTTGTCCGTTCTTCTTCAAACAAGAATCCATTCTGACCTTGAGTTGAAATAGATACCTTGTGATCGACGGAGTATAAACAATTGTCAACATTAGCCGCGCCGCGTAAACAAGAGTGTTTGTGAGTTGTTTACTAACTTAAAGTGTTTGCTTCTTGTGGGTTGTCTTATTGCAGGTACAATGGAGACCTGAAATGAAACTCAAGCACCTGTCGGAGAAATTACTTTGGCAACTTTGTTGGAAGTGTTGAACAACGTGAGAGATGATATAGCAAAGATGGACGGTAGGCTTGCTACTGTGGAAGGTAGAGTCAACTCCAATGACTCCACACCACAAGCTACATTTCGTGCTTCTACAAGTGGGCGTGATCACACTAATTCTCCTACTCTCACTCCGGGGACCCTCCACCAAGCTTTGCACCCAACTTTCAATCAATTGGGTTCAAATAACCAAAGTTCCAATCGACCGTTCCATTTTCCGCTTAGTTAAAAAGCTCCACCAACTCAAAGTCATCATTACCAAACACCACTTAACCAAAATATTCCCTACCAAAGACCACAACCACAACCAAATCTCGTGAATGAGATAAGGAGTGAAGAAGATCAAGGAGGTTATGAGGGTGAAGGTGAAGAAGCACCATGGAATGAGTCACTAAGGAATCGCCCAAGAGGTCACGTGATGCAAGGTGGGCCAAGAGGTAGATTGGGCCCAATGCCATTTGATAGGAGACAACATGGAAACCACCCTCAAGGTGGAAATCAATGGGAAGCCAATGTCCATCCTGAAGTTGGTCAAGATGCTAGAGAAGAACATGGTAACCGCTATCAAAGGGGTTATCACTACAATGACCAAGGTGGCCATGGAGGCCGATATGTTGGCATCAACTCTATCAAAACGACTCTTTTGACATTCAAAGAGGAATGCAATCCCGATGCTTACTTAGAATGGGAGTCGCAATGTGACCGGATTTTCAATGTGAATGAATTGGCGGAGGTCAAAAGTAGTTGATATGCTATCGCCCAATTCGAGGGGTATACTGTCACATGGTGGGAATACATGAAGAGGTATCACTTGGTTGTTCAAGAAGATCATCCTCCACCATGACCCGAGTTGAAGAGGTTGATGAGAGCCAAGTATGTGCCGAAAAGATACCGCCAAGGATTACTTGCCAAATTGTATAACTTAAGGCAATGAAGCAAAAGTGTTGAAGCCTATCATGACGAGTTCCAAAACATAGTCATGAAGCTAGAATACAAGAAAATTGAAGAGCATGCTGTGATTCGCTTCAAGGTAGGGTTGAACAAAGAGATTTCTTCTAAGATGAGCCTTCATAGGTTTGCTACTTTGAATGATGCCTTTGAGGTTGCCCATGAGATAGAGAGAGAATTCAAGGAGGAGAAGGTGGCTAAGTACAAGACTTCATCTTCATATTCTTGGAGCAAGAACAAAGGGGTAGTTCAAACATCGTTGAGTTGGAACAAGGGTGCAGATGTCAAGAAGACTTATGAGAAGAAGCCCTTAGAAGGGAACGCTCCAAAGTACCGCCAAGAGAGAAGCTGCCCCAATCAAATTGCCTAAGGGAATTCAATGTCACAAATGTAGGGGATGGGATCATATAATGTGTGAGTGTCCCAACCGGTTGATCGCTCTAATGGAAGGAGGAGAGATATATCTTAGTATTGAGGAAGGGCCAACAGGTGAATGTGAAGAATATCCCCAAGAAGAGGATGAGTTCGAAGATGGAGAAGATGAGGAACCAGACCTTTGTGTCAAAGAAGGAGAGAATGTCGCTCCTCTATATGTGGTGAGGCGAGCAATGATTAGTAAGTCATTGGATGATCCAAGCCAAAGAGAGAATCTATTTCACTCCAAATGCTTCATCAAGGCTAATGTGTGTTCCTTAATCATTGATAACGGGAGTTGTACAAATGTTGCTAGTACTGCATTAGTCGAATTCTTAAAGCTTCATACTACTAAGCATGCTGCACTTTACAAACTTCAATGGTTGAGTGAGTGTGGAGAAATGAGGGTGCATCGACAAGTGATGATCAAGTTTAAGATTGGGAAATATCAAGATGAGGTCTTATGTGATGTGGTACCAATGCAACCTTGTCATGTGCTACTCGGGAGGCCTTGGCAACATGATCGTTCAACCAAACACGATGGGAGAACAAATAAGTATTCACTTGTGTTGAATGATCATGAGTATGTTCTTCATCCTATGACCCCCTCTTAAGTCAATGATATATATATAAAAGGATGAGTGAGTCAAAGGAAAAGATGAAGTGTGAAGAGGAGCATGTAGAGGCAGAGAGTCAAGAAGAGGAGGAAAGAAGGAAGTTGAAAGGAAAGAAGGAAGTTGAAAGGAAAGGGCCAAGTGTTGTTGGCTAATTACAAGGAGATAAGGGAGGAAATTGAATCTGGAAGTTCTTTGATCCTTATTACACATAGGGATCATGTGCTACAAACTAACCAAGCTCATACTTCTCTTCCCAATTCTATTTCCTTTCTTTTGCAGGAATATGATGATGTCTTTCTAAAGAGCTTCCAAGAGGATTTCCACCTCTTCGGGGAATAGAGCACCAAATTGATTTTGTGCCGGGATCACAATTGCCAAACAAACCGGCTTATCGAAGCAATCCGGAGGACACCAAGGAGCAACAAAGGCAAGTTGAGGAACTCCTCAACAAAGGCTATGTAAAGGAGATCATGAGTCCATGTGTCGTGCCGGTCCTATTGGTTCCAAAGAAAGATGGAACATGGCACATGTGTGTCGATTGCCGAGCCATCAACAAAATTACGATAAAGTATCGTCATCATATTCTTAGGTTAGATGATATGCTTGATGAATTGAATGGCTCTTGTGTGTTTTCAAAGATTGATCTTAGGAGTGGTTATCATCAAATCCAGATGAACCCCGGTGATGAATGGAAAATCACATTCAAGACCAAGTTTGGTTTATATGAATGGTTGGTGATACCATTTGGTCTCACAAATGCTCCTAGTACCTTTATGTGTCTCATGAATCATGTGATGAAACCCTGTATAGGGAAATTTGTGGTTATCTATTTTGATGATATCTTGATTTATAGCAAAACCATGCATGATCATGTTGAGCATTTGAGATGTGTGTTTGATGTGCTTAGGAAGGAACAACTTTATGTTAATCTTCATAAGTGTTCATTTTATGTTAATGAGGTTACCTTCTTAGGTTTTGTTGTGAGTTCAAGAGGGGTTGAAGTTGACGAGTCTAAAATTGATGCTATTAAGAATTGGCCAATTCCAAAATCCATAAGTGATATTCGAAGCTTTCATGGGCTAACCAGTTTTTATAGGCAATTTTCAAAGGTTTTAGTACCATTGTAACCCCCTTGACAGAGGTAATCTGAAAGGATAAACCTTTTAAGTGGGGAGAGGAACAAGCCAAGGCTTTCGAGGCTTTAAAATCCATGCTTAGTTCCGCTCCTTTATTGCAATTACCTGATTTTGATAAAACATTTGAAGTGGAATGTGATGCTAGTAAAGTAGGCATTGGAGCCGTCTTAATGCAAGACCAAAAGCCCATTGCTTATTTTAGTGAAAAGCTAAAAGGTGCTACTTTGAATTATTCCACTTATGATCTTGAGTTGTATGCCTTGATTAGGGCTTTGGGTAATTGACAACACTACTAGTGGCCCAAGGAATTTGTCATTAGGACTGACCATGAGTCCCTAAAGCATATTCGGGCCCAAGGAAAGTTGAACAAGAGGCACGCCAAAAGGATTGAATTCCTTGAAACTTTCCCTTATGAAATCCAATACAAAAAGGGAAAGGAAAATGTGATGGCCGATGCCTTGTCTAGAAAATATGTTTTGATAAATACTTTGTCTTCTAAATTGATTGGCTTTGAATGTTTGAAGGCATTGTATCCCAAAGATCCCGTGTTTGCTCAAATCTTCAAAGATTGTGAGGAATGGGAGAGGGAAAGATGGATGAGGGATAGGTCTTCTACTCCCTATACAAAGTTTGATGGTTTCTTGTTCAAAGGCAAGATACTTTGTGTGCCTATGAGCTCTTGGAGAGAACTATTTGTGAGGGAGGGACACGATGGGGGTTTAATGGGTCATTTTGGTATTAACAAAACTCTGGGAATTCTCGAGAAACAATTTTATTGGCCTAAAATGTATTAAGATATTGTTCAAATTTGTGGTCAATGTGTTGAATGTTGACGTGCTAAGTCGCGCCTCCTTCCCCATGGTTTATACACTCCACTCCCCACCCCTCACAGGCCTTGGCTTGATATTTTAATGGACTTCGTTTTGGGTTTGACAAGGACCAAACGAGGTAGAGATAGATCTTTGTTGTTGTTGATCGATTTTCAAATATGGCTCATTTCATTCTATGTCATAAATGTGATGATGCTCCCAATGTAGCATCTTTGTTTGTTGAGCATGTTGTTAAATTGCATGGAATTCCTCAAACCATTGTAAGTGATACGGATCCTAAGTTCCTTAGTCACTTTTGGAAAGAATTATGGGGTAGACTCGGTACTAAGTTGTTGTTCTAAACTTCTTGTCACCCACAAACTGATGGCCAAACTGAAGTTGTGAATAGGACTTTGGGTTCTATGCTTCGTGTCATAGTTCATGGGAAGTTGGCCTCGTGAGAGGAACATTTGCCTTTAGTTGAATTTGCTTATAATCGTGTTATTCATAGAACTGTTAGTATGTCTCCATTTGAAGTTATTTATGGTTTTAACCCCCTAACCCCTTTAGATCTCACTCCTCTCTCTCTCAATATGTTGTGTTAATCTTAGATGGGAGTAAGCAAGCTGAAGCTATGAAGAAGCTTCATGAAAAGGTGTGGCTGCACTTAGAGAAGAAGAACCAAAATGTAGCCAAAAAGGCTAACAAGGGCCGTAAGAGGATCGTGTTTGAACCTGGTGACTTGGTGTGGGTACATTTTTGCATGGAGCTATTTGCCACCCATCGCAAGACAAAGTTGATGCCGAGGGGTGATTGACCATTTCCAGTGTTGGAGCGACTCATTGACAAAACCTATAAAGTTGCCCTTCCTCCGGAATACCAAGTGCACAACACTTGCAATGTGTACGACCTGTCACCTTTTCCAATTGTGGCTGATGATGATCCGTCGAATTTTAGGACAAATTCTTTTCAAGAAGAAGAGAATGATGTAAAATGGATTACATTAAAGCCATTTACTAGAAGCCAAGCTCAAGAACTTCAAAGGATGCAAGGGCAATTCATGAAGATGAAGGTGCTCAAGATGGTGTTGATGACAAGAAAGGACTTTCATGCCTTGAAAATTGTTGAAAAAGTCCTTTTCGGCGAGCAGGGTCCACTTGGCGCATCGCCTAATGGCTTAGGCGATGGCCCCAGTCCGCCTAATGTTACAGAACGCGGCTAGGGACTGAAGAATTGCAGAGAAGCTCGCCGACCAGGTTGGCGCATTGCCAAGTGACTAGGCGAACCCGACTTGGCTCGCCCTTGTCATTCGGGTCACTTTTGGGCCTTTTATCCTGAACTCTATAAATAGCTGGTTAGGTTTCCTTTTTTTACTTAGATTATTTTGATGATAAAAACTGAAAACTCATGTTTGAGTGTTGAGAGTTTGGTTAAGCTTGTGTTGCCTTTTGTTAGAAACATTGGTTGCTTGGGATATCGATTCCCTTGAGGTCATTGTAAGAGTTAGGTGCTTATTGTAGGATCAACGAATCGAGGTCATCGGGTTTAGTATACCCTTTGGTTGCTTTTTGTTTCCTCTTTTTGTATCTATCTATTTATCTTTATTTTTCGTCTTTGATTTCCGCATTAGATTGTAGTTCTTCTTGTGAGAATTACATCATATTTAGTCATATCGAAAAGGCAAAAGATCCAAGAAGTTGTTGTTATTCCTGAAAATAAGTAGTAGTATATTTTCTTATCTTATTCCTTCTCTAATGAAATTGTTTTCTTAATTTTTATTTATTTATTATCACATATTTATTTATATAGTTTATATATAAAGGAGGATATGAAAAAGTTGATGTGGCATACTTCTTTGATCAGGATTTCTAATTATCATTTTTCTTATATTTTTGGGAATTTCCTCTTTATTTTAGTATTTAAAAATATTACATTAAATTAATGTTAATCTATTTATATTATTCCTAAAATTAATAAAGTAACTAGAGAAAATTGGTTGGTATCTTCTTCATTGAAACATAAACGTTATTTTTTTTTCTTTAATTAGACCTCATTATGTAATCATCATTTAATTAATTATTAATCAACTTTATTCTTTAAAAAAATCACCTTTTTAATCTATCCATATTTAGGATATTCTTCACCATTATTATTTATCTCTTCTCCTAAAATTATTTTACTTTCTTTGTATTGCTTATGTTTCTATAAGATATAGAAATCAATGCAATAGTTATGGAATTTAAAAGGTAAGTTTCATTGCAATTTAATAAATACAAAAATGTGAAAAATTATATTTAATGACATTTACCATACGAGTTATTATACTTTGTAGTTACATCATATTTGGACATATAAATATAAGAAACATTGTAAATGATTGAGAAGCTCAGTCAACTTTGGGTGATGGTGATATTTCACTGTCTATTTTTAAAGGTGAGATTATCTATTTTCTTTTATATATATTGATGGTAAGAATATCTATCTTTTTCTATTTATGCATTTTCAGAAGGATTTATTAAAAGACGTGAGTGTTTATGAAATGTGAACCCTGAATTATGATTTTATATTTTGTAGGAGGAAATGTTACTTGGAGACTCAAATTTATTTTCTTTTATATGAATTGATGGTAAGAATATCTATCTTCTTTTATTTATGCATTTTTCAAAAGGAATTTATTAAAAGATATGAGTTTTTATGAAATGTGAACCCTGAATTATGATTTTATATTTTGCAGGAGAAAGTGTTACTTGGAGTCTCAACCTAAAAAGGTTGCTAAAGAATTCACACATACCAAAAGAAGTTAGAATATCTATTTTCTTTTCTATATACATTTTTCAAAAGTAACATATTAAAAGATGTGAGTATCTATAAAATGTGAACTATAAAGTATAATTTTATATTTTGCAGGAGGAAGTGTTATTCGGAGTCTCAACCTAAAAGACACATTTTGTAAATCAATAACAAAAAAGGGTTACTCATAAATTCACACATACCAAAAGAAGTGAGAATATTTATTTTCTTTTCTATATACATTTTTCAAAAGTAGCATATTAAAACACGTGAGTATCTATAAAATGTGACCTATAAACTATAATTTTATATTTTTGTAGGAACAAATGTAAATTCAAGTTCGAAGAAAATGTTTTAGAAGCCAATAAACAAAACAAAAAATGTTGCTCAAAAATTCATATAGCAACAGAAGTTGTTCGTTATTTATATTATGAATTGTTATTCTTTTAATCATGTATTTATCTTTTATCCTTCGTAGTTGCCAGAGAAAAAAGGAAGTAAAAAGAGAACAAGACGCTAAAGAGAGTTTGCTTCAGTATATTTTATTATATAATTTCATAAGGCACAATGGATATGATCATAATCAGAAAACTTTTCATTGTACAATTTTAAGAAAATAATTGTTATTTTAAAATGAAAAATAATTTATGAAAATTGGAGTTGTGTAATGCAAATTCTAATTACTTTTGACTTTTTGTCAATAATTTGGATTGAAAATACTTTTTTATTATTTCTCAAGTTTTTAAAAATTCTGAGTTAAACTTTAAAATTTCGTAGTCAAAATGTGTTTTTCCAAAGTTGAAATCCAAAAAAAATAATTAAAAAAATAATGATCAAATGCCTCCTTTAGTTACATATGATTGGATAGGATGAGAGAGATATGAATTTGTAAAGAAATGAAAAAATACAGATAGTTTAATTTTTTAAATTATTTCTTACCATATACATTCATTATTTTTCTAACAAAAGTTTAGTTTCTTATTGTTCATTGTTTTTCTGTTTCTTTTTTAAATTTAAGTCGTCAAAACTTAAAATGGTAGAATGGTCAAAATGAAGGTCTAATGATAAATTAAGTTTTCACAATTTAATGATATTTGATGAAATCATAAAAAAATTAATATTTTTAAACTTAGTCTAACTTACTTGAGGCATGTAAAACAAAGAGAATATGTCTTAAAATAAATATTAGCCATCATGTATTCTAAGTACAACTTTAATTATTTATTTCTTATGTTTCTTCGTTTTTTAATTTTTAATTTTCAAGTTTAAATAACTAATTTAAATAGGTTGTTTGTATCTATATTGAAATGCTTTTCACCAATACTTCGATATAAAGTTTTGTATAGAATGTTAAAAGAATTATAAAAATATGATAGAATCATGAATGATATTTTTTACGTAGTATATTTTGTAGTGACTCTAGAAGTAATTATTTATATACATTATGATTTAGCTAAAATCTACAATTTGTTAAGACAAGCAAAATTAATTATTTTATAAATTTCAAAATAAATAAAAGGAAAAATTATGTATAGATAAACATGTATATAAATAGTTCAACTTATTGAATCAAATTTACTTTTCGTTACAAAAATAAGGAGCATAAGTTTAGCGATATAAAAACTATTTTTAGAAAGACTCTTAAGCGATTTAAAATTATAAAAGATATAAAACTTAAGCACTAATAATAAACTAAATTAAAATTTGAAATCTGAAATATATAGTCGTTAGGATGTCACCATAAAAAATATATAGAATATTTTAAGTACTCCTATTCTAAAAAGTTATTTAGTGAATTTAACGAGTTATTATGACCGAGCGAAGCGCGGCTAAGTTCACTAGTATAAAAAATGTGTTTGGCAAGGTCAACAATGACTTAAAATAAGTCAAAAATCAAAAGTAGGTCTCCCTTTGCTTTTTATTTTTTGACTTAAAAGTTGTGTAAATTTGACATTCTATTTTGACTTAAAAACTACTTTTTTAAGTCAATCCAAACGGGCTCTTAGTTACTAGTAATAATAAGTTTGCAATTGTTAAAAGAGCAACTTTCACATATAGCAAACACAAAAATCATATTTGTATGATATAACTATAGTTTACATAATTGAGCTCCATAACAAACTTTATATTTGCTATGGCTAATTCGCTATACATATATACAAAAGGTTATGGCTATTTCACTATACATAATACAAAAGAAACAATTGTATAATCTGTTTTGGTATACACATACAAAAGAATCAATTGTATTATATGTGTTTGTATAAAGCGAGAAAGAGAAAAAGACAAAAGAAAACGGGGCATGGGAAGATAGTATTTGTATAATCATAAGTGCATAGGATGAAAATATATGCAGTTGTATTTGTATATACAATTTTCTCTCGCTTTATACAAACACAAACGCAATGTATATATTTGTGTTTGTATAAAGTGAGAGAGGCGAGTGAGAGTGGCGAGCAAAATCTGGGAGAGTGGCGAGCGAGATCTGGGAGAGGGGAGAGAGAGGAACGAAAATATTTGTATATATACAATTTTTTCTCGCTTTATACAAACACAAACGCATTTTATACATTTGTGTTTGTATAAAAGCAAGATAGGCGAGCGAGACTGCCCAGCGAGAACGAGAGTGGCGAGCGAGATTCACCAGGGAGAGAGGCGAAATAACAACAGTTTGATATGGGGTACAATTAAATCAAACTATATTTATTGCATTTAATTTAAATTAATAGTTTGTTATTATATACAATTTTCTTAAAAACACCCACTTATTATTGTATAAATAATTAATTTCATGCTAATATATATGACAAGTGACATTGATTTATTAGTTTTATAGAAATGAAGTATTTATTATTCAACTACTCTTGTTTTATATGATTGGAATTCTTCCTCTAGAAATCAAAAAAAGCAATAGCAGCTTCGTGAAGTCTCTACTTATACTCCACCAAGGCATGCTCCTTTTTATGTCGACTTTTCATATAATTCCTTCTCTATAATTTATGTAATATCAAAGTTCGAATAGATATGATGTTTTAAAGAAATGAAAAACTTTACAAGTTGTTATTATAAATGTGTTATAATATTATGTGCCCATCTAAGAATATGAGATTTGATAGGTTGAAAAGGTCTCATATAGTTCTAACTGTTGTTTATCGCGGATACGATTTTAAATAAAAAGATATTAAGATTAAAAATTAGGGTAGAAGATTAATTGATAGTCAAATGATGTCTAATTTCATTATTGGTAGTAACTATACCACTGTCTTATTTTTTTTATTTCAATATTACCTTATATTATATTGTTTTTGTTTCAACTATCGTATTATGTGTTGTTGTTGCTTGTTCTCTTTTTAATTATTTAAAATGATTTTTTTGCTACTTTAATTATTTTACATTTACTATGCTTTACTTAAGGCAATTGACTTTCTTAAACAACCTTTCCAAAATAAGATTAAAACTGCTCACACTCTATTCGTGGAATTGTATCTAAAAATATGAAATTTGTTGTCTTAATTATTTCATAATATTTATACTGTTATAATTTTTTATTAATAGTAAAATGACAAAATTATTTAAATTAATTTTTATTTTTTTTGAATTTGACTAAAAAAACACTTGACACGTAAATAGAGAGGAGTTGTTTCATTCCATTAATAAAATTAGAGGAAAAAAGGAAGTAGGATCTGTTGCTGCTCCTTGTGTGTCTGTTTGTTATTTGTTTATGTTGTTGAGTCATAAGAATAATTTTCTCGGTTGATTCTCATTCGTCCATTACACCAATGACTCATCATACGATATGCAGACAAACGTGCCCACTCCAATGATAAGGCCTCAATCAATGTCTTTTCTTCAGCTCCTTCTCCACATGCATTGTAGTATATAGTTGTGAGTAGCTTTTTATTTGATTGGAAATAGCCATGTCAAAGAAGGATGAAGAATTTTTAGATTACTTAACGGAGAACGACTCAGATGATGTCGAAGCTAATAGCGTCAATATGAGTGACGATGACGACGATGATGATGATGCTCCATTTGCTTCTCAGCAATGGCCCCAAAGTTTCAGGTTTAAATTTACTTTCAACTTGTCCATCAATGATTAGGAAAGAAATCAATTTATTGTTTCTGTTTGTCTCTCAGAGTTTTAATCTTTCCTTTTGCGATTGAATCTATGGATTTGTTTTATCTGAAAATTGATTGGGCGATAACAACTGTGAAAAGGATGTGATGTAAATCCAATCTTATACCAGTAGGAAGTAACATAGGAACTTCATTCTTTTTTTCTTTTTCAATTGCTCTATGGCTGATATTCTGCCTTCGGCTGTGGGCTTTACTCCTCAAATGAAATTGTTCTTGTTTGAAATTAGTTCTATGAAAAATACTTTAAAATAGCATATCTGATATCAGCTTAAGGTTAAGCGAGTTACTTTCCATGAGTGGGGTGGTGGATTTAAATAAGAGAGAAATCAGGAAAAATTGGAGGACTAAGGATTGGGCCTTGTCCTCATACTCATCTTCAATATGAGCACCCCCTCATTTTTTCGATACAAAAAGATTATTATGATTTGAGGGAGGTACCTTGTATTGGTATGATGGCATAGGATTTGAATGACGTAGGATGGGACAAAGATGATTAGAATTATAGATTAAAGCTTAGATGTTATTGTATCGATGTCACTTTAAAGGTATCTCTACAAATCAATGTTTGAAAAGGGTTTGGTTAGGTAGGCCAAGTTTGCGAGTGTGCAATTAAAGGTGTAGTTGGGAAATGGGAGGGATAGCCTAATAGAGAGGGTCATTCTGAAGTTCAAAGTCGAGTCAATGAGTCATGAAGAGAACAAAGTGGGAGAAGCCACTACAAGGCCTCCTAGGTTGGAGGGGCCATTGGGTGGACTTTACCATTACACCAAAGAAGGGGGAAAAGTGGGTGTTTTTGGATTCTATGGGAGGTGAGGGCTTATTGACTAGTGTCTTTGAAGTTAGTAGCTGATAGATTATCCTGAAGAAAGAGACCGTCACTTTTCTTCTCAGTTGGTGTTAAATGATTGTGTTTAGAACTCCACTATGAAAAAATATGTATCTTTATACAAGAGATCTTCTCATATTAGAAGGATGGAAGCGAAAACGTTTCTTATGCTACTCCTATTTATAATGACAGAGAGACAATTAACTCATATACGATTGCCGCATCACCTAATTTCGGACTCATACGACGTGGATCCAGTATTATATCTGAATTCGATAGTAAAGGATTCTTGGACTCAGATTTGAGGACACATTTGCTCACTGAAAAGGAAAAAGTTCAGGAGCAAAATGTTGCAGATGGAATCTCAGTAACAAAAGCATCTTTGTCAGAGAAGGCTTCTTCTTTGCATGAGCAATTGACTGGGGAGCTTCCAATTCCCTATGGATGCAGCTTAACTCAGACTGTATTCAATGGTAAGGAAAACCTCAATGCTGTTCAGAATCCTTTCTTATGTTACATCAGTAGTTCAGAATCTTTGAGACTTTGACTATATTAACTGTGCAGGATGAATCAATATCCAGTGAATAGCTATACTATGGGCTATCCCTGAGAATAAATATACTTAGAAGTTAAATCTTAGTATTTGGAAATCAGAAGTTCTGAAGCTGCTAATAAGTGATATGTAAAGATTAACGTGTCCTTCATGTTTGTTGTTTCCCTTGGATCGCTGCCCCAATGTAGACCAAAAAACACTGTTATGGAAATGACAATTGTGGATCGTGTATTTCCAAGTCAACAACTTTATCATTTAAATAAAACTACTGCTATCTCTCTGCATGAAGATTCTGCTAGATCTGTCTAGTTTTATCTTTTGTTTGGAGAGGAAAAGAATTGGTTGAACTTATTACTTGATAGTGGTATTTAAGATCTCTTTGTGCAAATTTATTTCATCCTGCTTCTCTTTTTCTCTGGCTTAGGTGTAAATGTCATGGCTGGAGTTGGACTGCTTTCTACTCCTTATACAGTGAAAGAATCTGGCTGGGCTAGTTTGTTAGTGTTGGTGATTTTTGCAGTCATATGTTGGTACACAGCTTCTCTTATGAAACATTGCTTCGAGAGCAGGGAAGGAATCTTAACTTATCCCGATATTGGAGAAGCTGCATTTGGAAAATTTGGACGCATTATTATATCTGTAAGTTAGTTTAATCTGCAGTTGAGTGATCCTATGTGTAATCAGTTCAAAGTTTGAGCTGTGGGAATCTTGTGGATCAGTAATTCAAAGAACTAACTGTAATAGACCCTCTCTCTTATCCTAGTAATGTCGTACCCCTGTTATCTTTTGCTACTGGGACTAGATTTTCTTTATTGCTTATTTAGGTTAATTGAAAACTCTTTGTTTAATAATTAACCGCAAATCAGTTGAATGGCAATTAACTATTTTGTGTGTTTATGATGTGTTATGATCCATGATTTCTCTCACCTATTTTCCTACCAATCCTCCTTCTAAACTACTAAAGGGCACCTTTTCCGGTTGGGAAATCAATTGTATTGTTCTTTGCTTCATTCCACTGTTCCACTAATCCACATATTAAGAAAATAAATATCATCAACCACATTCTGTTTGCCTTTCATCTACTTGGATAGATAAGCAATCAAAGAAAAATCTCTGGTGTATCAAGCCAGTTGTTTGATACCAATAAAGCCTGTCAATAACAGCAATGACCTTATTATCCCTACCAGTCCAACTATTTGAATTTCATTTGCTTACTTTACTGTAAAACCCATTTAACATTGCCTGGGAGAAAATGGAATGCTTCCATCTGTTAGTTAAAAATGTTACTACATGTTAGATCAACTCAGTTCATGAAGTGGGAACAAAATGTTAATTTTAACCAGTAGCTTTCTGAACTACTAGCGTATAGTTGTTCAGATTGGATGGCATTTTGTGGTTTTCTGGGGGAGTTACTATTTATGGTGCCTACATGGAATAATACTGACCCTCTTTTAAAGTTACTTTGCTGAAATTATAAGAAAGTTGATTTTTGCTTACATGGTTAAAGAGAAAATTGGTTGCTCATTGCAGATCATTCGTTTTCCTGACAATTTTCTGATGCTGTTCTGCTATTTCTTTGCAGATTATCTTGTACTTGGAGCTATATGTAAGTGAAGATTGAAATTAGACTCCAGTTGTATTGTTCGCCTAGACTCCTTAAAATCAGACCTCTAATATTTGTTCAACTGATGCAGTCATATTGTGTAGAATTTATAATTTTGGAAGGAGATAACCTTACTAGCCTTTTTCCTGGATCTTCACTGAACTTGGGAGGCCTTAAACTTGATTCAATTCACTTCTTTGGGATTCTGGCTGCCCTAATTATTCTGCCAACTGTTTGGTTGAGGGACCTTCATGTAATATCATACCTCTCAGGTGCTCCTTTGAACAACATAAAGCACTCACATTGCTTCAAACACCAGTACTCTTGGCATAGATGGTTTTCAACCATCATCTGAGAATCTTATTGACATTTTTGCAGCCTGTGGGGTCTTGGCAACCATAATAATTGTTCTGTGTGTGATTTTCCTTGGTACGGTAGATGGAGTTGGATTTCACAATACCGGTCAGGTTGTGAACTGGAGTGGTATTCCTTTTTCTATCGGAGTGTATGGTTTTTGTTACTCTGGGCACTCAGTGTTTCCAAACATCTACCAATCTATGGCTGACAAGTCAAAATTCAATGTTGCACTTGTAATATGGTATGGTTTTCTACTTGTTGAACTGCCTTAGGCATTCTCATCTATGGTCTTTTAAGGACTTGCATTTTCTTATTATGCAGCTTTATTCTGTGTATTCTCATTTATGGAGGTGTTGCAATAATGGGGTATCTCATGTTTGGTCAAAGCACATTATCCCAGATAACTTTAAATATGCCAGACAATTCAATTGCTTCAAGAGTTGCAGTATGGACCACTGTATGTGCTCTCTATTCCCCACTTTCTCCCCAAAATAAATAAATACCCTGAATCTTATTTTCCTATCATTCATTTTTAAGTATATTTTTCTCTACCATGCAGGTTATCAGCCCGTTCACAAAGTATCCTCTTTCACTGTCAATTGTTGACATTTCCTTTTTCCTGGAATATTAGTTTACACTTTAGATTGCTTGAGTCAACAAAATAGATAATTATTCATATCCTATGGTTTTCCTTAAAGTTCACACTTGCACAGATATGCGTTGCTGATGAATCCCTTGGGAAGATGCATAGAGGAATTGCTGCCCGAGAGAATCTCTAGTAGTCTCTGGTGTTTTATTCTCTTAAGGACAGTGCTTGTCTTTTCTACAGTATGTGTAGCATTTCTTCTCCCCTTTTTTGGTACGTAACATTCTCTTTCAGTTATGATCTTTAACTTAATATTTTAAACGCCAGTTAGTTCACCTCAGGCTATTCTCAAGTAGCTATTGGCAAGGAAAATGCCTCTAGTTTTGAGATAAAATTGTCATCTTTTATCAGAGTTTAAAATGATTATCTACATTACTTGGGGTTTTATAAATGCACATCACTTCCTTCTGCGTAATTAAAAGAAAAAAACCTAAGACTCTCCTATCAGCTTATGATACTTGTTCTTTATACATATAATCTGGAAATCCTGAATAATCTGCATCAAGTCCGGTTTATTCTGGCACGTTCTAGTCCATTACCATAAGTTTGTTTTTGAAAGCAAATTAGTTTTCTAAAACAAGAGCCCCTCTTCTTCGTAAAAAAAGAAACAAGAGATCCTCAAATAGCATACTTATTCCTGCACAAATATACAAATCTTTAACTGAACTAGAAAAGTTTTGGGCAGACATGTGATCTAATGTTAGTGGAACAACAATTTAACCTTAATCCAACTAGGTGGTCTCGTCGATATGATTTTTGTGTGGCTTTGTTGTTAGTTAAGTTTAAATTGGCCAACATGAATCCTTTATCCCTTATATTGATCTCAACATATGCATTTCTACAGCATACATTGTTTGGATATGTTAAGACCTCGGGAGCTCAGTATTCACCATATGAAACTTTGTTGGGCTCACAATTGCTTTATTCTACTCACCTGATTTTCACTTTGTTAAGTATCATGTATACACATCTCGTAGCAGTGCTCCATTTCATCTATCCTAATTTAATTATATGCTGCATTTTCATCTATTATCAGTGCTCCTAGAAGACTGAGAATTTAAGGCTGGTACTATCCTGTCTAATCTCATTTTACCTCCAAAAAAGAGGGAGGGGGGGGGGGGATATGGAAATCACAGTCAATAGACTAAATCCAAGGCAACTTTTTAGTGATGTATTATGTCTCTAATATCAAAATTGAACGAATTAACCAAATCTCCCTAGGGCCAATTGCTCTTCTAGTTGCAAATATTACTGCCTGTCACTTGCTTTGGTTTGTGTGACAATTCTGGGATAATATTCAATAGAGTTCATATATATTTATATAAATCATATTAGAGCTTGTATGACTAAGATTAGCTGTATGAAGCGTTCTGATCTGGGTTCTTTACAATTCTGTTGAAAACAAGCTGACACGAAGATTCAGCATTGCTGGTTAAATAAGAAGCTATGATGGATAGGATAAGGATGACGTAAATATGGAGGTTAAGAAAGATATGTTATAAATAGGCCCCAGAAAAAAATGGTTTTCATGTATATTAAGCACATATATTGCCCATAACTTCCGGAATAATTTGCTTGGATGTTTTTCGTTGTGCTTGCACCATTTTAAATCGATTAAGATATGGATTGCATTCGGAATAACAAAGTAATATGGAGAGTTTAAGCTGTGATGGAAGCTCTTCTTCTGTGAATTGCATTCCTAAAGCACCAAATTCGTGCATCAAACAAAAAGCTTCGCCTTAGGGGATTTTGGTTGATTAAATAATTCTATGCGACAACTTCTAATTATACAGTGATAAATCATCTTTGTTCCAGGTCTTGTGATGGCTCTGATTGGTTCTCTTCTCAGTATACTGGTGGTAAGCTCTTTCCCAGTTTTATTGGATCCTGAACTTATTTTCTTCATATCACTGATGATACTCTTTTTCATATATATGCAAACTTTCAAACCTTGCTTTCTGTTTCAATTGTCCAAAGCTTATTTTACCTATGTAGTGCAACCTAATTTACCTTAGCTGTACTACACTATGTTCCTCCCTGATATTTAGATGTTCGGGTGGATATCTCCACTGATTATTTAATTTCTGCTCATCTCATTATCATTTTTTATTCTAAGGAGTATACGTCAGCTCCTAATTTCTTCTTTTTTCAGTCTGTAATAATGCCAGCTTTATGTTACCTAAAGATCATCGGAAAGAAAGCAACAAGGACACAGGTATATAACGTATCTTTGTTGACATCAACTTTTAGCTTGTTTAACAAACCATAAACTGTTTCACGGTTTTGCTTACTAGTTACAGAATATGACTAAAATACGAGAACATATCATTTCCAGTTCCTCATTTTCTTGATTACTATTATTATTTGTTCGTGGAACATTTGATAGTCTCAATAACATCACCTATGTTTGACATGTTTGTAGAGGGTGTCTAGCATCACCGTTATTGCAGTTGGCATTGTAAGTGCTGCTCTTGGAACTTACTCCTCACTGGCAGGAATCGCGAACAAGTATTGAAGTAAAGCCTAACCACACACACCCCACACCCCCTTTTCTTTAGGGTGGTGGTGGACATGTTTGCCTTAAAACATTCTTATTTACTGTCCTCTACTTTTGATCTCTTTCCCAAATATTATCCATCTTCTTCTCAGTTTCACTTTATAGTAACTTTACGACCCCCTATTGCTTTATAATTATGGGGTATCTTTCTCAGTGTGTATTAGCTGCTAGTGTTTCAAGTAGAAAGTATCTGTTGCATTATAGAATAAACAACATAAACTAGGATGTTG
This sequence comes from Solanum piurae, assembly GCA_029582685.1. Lineage (NCBI taxonomy): Eukaryota > Viridiplantae > Streptophyta > Magnoliopsida > Solanales > Solanaceae > Solanum > Solanum piurae. The sequence continues at coordinate 20,587 of JAJOOO010010924.1, forward strand.
AGTTGATCAAAATTATCTTATGAGACGTTGTAAAATATATACATGGTATATATCTGTACTTGTGCTGAGGGTAAAAACCCAATATGGTAAGGACATAATTAATTAGTTTATAGTTTTCTATTTTTCATGTACTTGCATCAAGTGAACGAAATGACGAATGTGAGTTGTCAATATATTATAAACATGTTGGCTTAAACATTACTTGGGAAAAAAATCTTACTATATTGGTGATCATTCAACTGAACATCTCGTTAATTATATTGATGACACACTAAAAACTTAAGAAGCAAAGGGTATGGACATTTCATACTGATAATACACTCAACTATTATAGAATAGCTTAGGGAATGAATGGCTTAATTAGTAACAAAAATACATAGGAGGGAATAACAGAAATACAAAAAAGGGAGAGACAGAAACATTGAGGGAGGAAGAGTAGAGTTTGTTACTCCCTTCATCCCATATTAGTTGATTATCTTACTAAAAAAATATTTGTCTCATATTAGTTGATCACCTTAATAAATCAAGAAAACATTAATTACATTTTTTCTATATCATCCTTACCATTAATTCTTTTTTAAAGAGTTCACGTTTATCTGTAAAATTTTCAAAAAGTTTTTCAAGTGGTTAATTAGTAAAATTATCTTCTTATTTATGATTTTTTAATATGCGTGTACAAAAAGAAAGGGGAACTTTCGCATATAGCCACTCAAAAATAGCCTAATTACGCTCCATGGCTATAGTTTGTTAATTACGATCCGTAGCTACAAGTTATAGGGAGGAGAGTGGCGAGCGAGATTGGGAGAAGGAGGAGAGAGGCGAGCGAAAGAGGGCAGAGAGTGGGAGAGAGGTGAATTGTATATGTATATCGGTTAGATAATTGTATTTTATACATATGTATTTGTATATCTGGCGAGCAAGATTGGGAGAGGGAGGAGAGAGACGAGCGAGATTGGGAGAGGGAGGAGAGAGACGAGCGAGATTGGGAGAGGGAGGAGAGAGGCGAGCGAGATTGGAGAGGGAGGAGAGAGGCGAGCGAGAAAGCACAAAAAATTGTATAATTTTCATCTCGTCTGTATAATTCACAGGTACGTTTGAATAATTCGTGTGTTTTTGTATAATTGAGTAATACTTATAAAGTCTGGAATTATTCAAATATGATAAAACTCGAAATAACTAATTGATTGATACAAACATAAACATGTGAACTTTAAACAATTATACAAAATATATTATACAAATTACATTATATAAATTATATTATACAAAATCTGAAAACTACACGTTTATACAAACTTTAAAAAGTTATGCACAAAAAGATTGAATGTATATGGTGACAAAATTGAAAAATCAAAGAAAATCATCGTCATATACAAATACAAACTATCGTATACAAATACAAATCAAACGAAGAATTGTTAGTTGTGAATTATACAAATGTGGCAAATTATACAAACGTGGCTAATTATACAAACTCGAAGTCAGCCCACGTAATTAATGTATAATGTTAGTCGCGAGTGGTAATTATAGCAAACTATAGTTATGATGAGTAATTAAATAGTATAAGTTTGTTTAACTACGAATTTTTTCCAAAGTGATCAACTAATATAACACACTTCGCATGCCTTATAATTTGCATTCCCTGTCCTTTAAAATTAAGTCTCACGAATCACGATTGTTCTTGATATTCAAAATGTAATCGTATTTTTTTCCTTTTTACCGTTGAACTTCTCCTTATCAACCATCAGGGCGTCTCAACAAGCTTGGGGTCTAAAGTCAAACTTCATAGAGAGGTCTTATCTTTATAGTTGTTATAAGTAAATTGAATAATTATAAAATACTTAATATAATCCTATAAGTGAAGTCTCAAGAAGGTATAGGATGTACGTAGACCTTATGGAGTAAGAATGTAAACAATAAGAAAAATTCAATGAATAAACATAATATAAAGTTAGAATAATAAAATCTGGCTCAAAAATTTGTTGCAGTGCTTGAAATTAAAAGAATACAACAAAAAAAATGATACTTTTATAAATACACTACAATATATTTTGCATAATGCAACAGGTTTGTCTTTTTGATGGATTTTAGAATATTCAATAATGAGAGAATAAAAAAAGATCAATTTAAAAATAGTAATGTGGGTTCATGATAATCGTCAATATATATTTAATCAACAAAATAGATAGTCAGGTAAGAAAGGATATATATATATATGTATGTTCCAGCTTGGGGCCCTAAAAAGTTTGAGCTTAAGCGATTACTTTTGTTGGGATAAGTATTGTTTTGATAAATGACGAAATGCAAGGAACACGTTGGCAAAGTGATACCATGAGAAACTATTTCAAGAAGAACTTCTAATTAATAAAGGAGTTTCATTGCAATAAGAACTCTAGATGAAACTGAGTTATGGAACGAAAGAGGAGTTAGTGAATGGGTAGAAGACTTCAGAAAGCAAAAGCATAAATAGGAGAAGAGGCGTCAATACTCGTCACACACTTACAAAACAAAAACAACTGAGAGATTGATTTTTGAAGTGCTGCTGAACAAATAATATAGAAGAACAGATCTAGGAAGTTTTCTTAGTATTTGTGATTTTTATATTGTTAGATCAGTGATTTATAAACTGATTATAGGATCTAATCTTCAAGTTGAGGGCAACTCGAAGACACTGGGAACACATACCTTGGAGGTCTGTGCTAGAATTGAGATTAGGTAGTTAATCTTTAGGTTACATAAACTCTTGTAATCTCGTTGTTGGTTGAGACTCGTAGTTATTTAGTGAAGTTTGGGTAAATCCTGTTGAAGAATATGTCGTGGTTTTTACACCTTTTGAGCCGGGTGTTTCCACGTAAAATATTGTGTTCTTACTTTACAGTATTTACGCCTTCTTTGAAACACGTTAGGCAACTTGGTTCACTTAAGTAAAGTCTGATATAAAAGTAAAAACAATCTAGGTCATGTAGATTATCAATTGGTATCAGAGCAGGTTATCTTATACAGGGTAACACCTAAGATAAAAGATCGAGATGAATTCTGCACCATCTATCGGTCACAGCGAAGGACAATTAACGGTCAGACCCCCAATGTTCAATGGGTCTCACTTTGGCTGGTGGAAAGCACACATGGAAGAGTTCATTCAAGCGGAAGACTATGAATTATTGGATAGGATAACGATTGGACCTACCATTCCTATGAAGACTGTTGAAGGAGTTCAAGTACCAAAAGTTAGGATTGACTTCACTACGGAAGATTTATCAGCTTTCAGGAAAAATGCTAAGATGAAAAACATTCTTGTTTGTGGTCTTGGACCAGATGAGTATAACAGAATCTCAAACTATACTACTGCCAAACAAATCTGGGATGCCCTTGTTAATGTTCATGAAGGAACTAGTCAAGTAAGGAAATTCAGAGTAGTTATGTTGTTCACTGAATATGAAATCTTCAAAATGAAAGAAGGTGAGCCTCTGTTGGAAATGATTACTAGACTCACTAAGTTGATCAATGAGTTGTCATCACTAGGAAAAGTTCTCACTACTGAAGAACAAGTTGACAAGGTCCTAAGGATCCTTCCAAAATACAATGGGATGTAAAGGTAACTGCCATAAGAGAAGCTAAAGACATCTCCATAATGACACTTGATGAACTTGTGGGAAATCTCAGAACTTATGAGATGAACATGGATGACTTAAAGAATGAGGAGATGCTTAGTGACAAAACACTCGCCCTGAAAGTGTTTGAAGGAGAAGATTCTGAGTATGATGAGGATCAAATAGCATACATGCCAAAAGGCTTTAAGAAGTATCTCAGGAAAGGAAAAGGAAATGAAAAGAATGAAACCAATCACAAAAAGTGGGTAAATGATAAATCTCAAGGTGGCTGCTACAAGTGTGAAAAAATTGATCATCATGTTAAGGATTGCCCGCAGTGGGAACTTGAATGGGGGAAAGAAAGAATAGAAAAATAAAGGAATTCAAAGAAAAATGAGGAATGTGTAATGGTAGTTGCTTGGGTTTAGGAAACGAGGAATTCGATGATGAGGAAATAGATGAAACAATATTCATGGTTGTAGGAGATTCAGACATCGAGAAACTCTGAGGTTAGTATTATTGATCTTAAAGAAAAATTACATCTACTTTCAAAAAATAAATTAATCGGATTAATGAGTGGGTTAATTGATGACTTCAAAGAATTAACATGTGAAAGATATCAGCTGTTTAAAGTCTTTCCAGACCAAAAATATGAGTACATGAAACTCAAAGATGACAAAACTGTAACTGATAAACAAAACAGCTGTCTGAAGAAACATGTTGAAAAACTTGAGTCATCTAACCTAGATCTAAAATCTGAAATCTTAAAGATGACTGGAAAAGGAAAAGGAAAAATGAGTGAAACTGAAGAAAACCTGGAAAAAGAGTTGAAGAAATACAAAAATGATTATTTTTTTGAAAAAGAAAAAGTGAGGAAATTAAATGAAGAAATCTCTCAGATAAAAGTAAAGCTTGAAAGGGCAAATAGATGGACTCACTCATCCAGAATTGTCAATAAATTGAGTGACAAAAATCACAATGAGAGAGCAGGCATTGGTTTCTATAATGATAAGGATGTTACAATTGATTTGTGCTATATTTGTGGCAAACTTAGGCACCCAACCATTGAATGTCCTGTCGCCAGAAATTATAGAAACAAAATGTTGAAATAGCAACTAACACCCATGTTAGAACCAATCAGAGAATTAGAAACAAAAATTGGCTGCCAAAATGGGCAAAAAGAAATATTATTCACCCTTTAATCATCTGAAAGGACCCAAGCTTGTCTAGGTTCCTAAAACTAACCTTTAAATGCTTGCAGGTAAAAGTGAAAGGAAGCAAGCATTGGTACATGGATAGTGCTTGTTTGAGGCATATAACCGAAGAGAAACATAAATTCATTTCACTCACTGCATTCAAAGGGGGAAATGTGTCATTTGGAGATGGAAAGAAAGGTACTATTGTAGGAGTTGGGAAGATTGGAAAGACTGAATCCAAAGCAGTGGAGGAAGTATACCACGTGAAAGGGCTAAAGCATAATCTTCTCAGCATCTCTCAACTATGTGACAAAGGTAATAAAGTAATTTTTACTTCTGAATGTTGCAGGGTTGAAAAGCTAGACATAAATGAGGTTATCTTAACCGCCAAAGACACAAAAATGTGTACAAAACTGACATCACGGGAATGCCTGGCACTAGTCTGAAGTGCCTCAGTGCAATTGCTAATAATCCCTTACTATGATACAAAAGACTTGGACATGCAAGCTTGAAACAAATCAACAAACTGTTAGAAAAAAAGATGGTTATAGGCTTACCAAAAACCAAATTCAAAAATGACAAAGTTTGTGGTGCATGTGTAAGAGGGAAGCAAGTGAGATCATCATTCAAGCCGAAGAATCAGGTAAGTACAACCAAATGCCTTGAACTGATTTATATGGACCTATGTGGACCTATGAGAGTAAGAAATAGAGGAGGAAAAAGGTATGTCTTTGTCATTATAGAGGATTTTTCTAGATTTCCTTGGACACTATTCCTAGCTTCTAAAGAAGAGTCCTTTGAGACTTTCTATATTTTTATCAATAAAATGGAGAAAACTCTAGAACTATCCTTGATTTCCATAAGATCTGATCATGGAACAGAATTTGAAAATGCAAAAAATTTAGAATTATGTTCATCACATGGTGTAGATCATAATTTCTCTGCTCCTAGAACTCCTCAACAAAACGGAGTAGTTCAAAGGAAAAATAGGACTTTAGAAGACATGGCCAGAATAATGATGATTGCCAATAATCTTGAAAAAATCTCTAGGCTGAAGCCATTAGTACTGCATGTTATATTATAAATAGATGCATGACCCGTCCCATCTTAGAGAAGACTCCCTATGAATTACTCAAAGGTAGAAAATCGAATATCTCTCACTTTAGGACTTTTAGTTGCATATGTTATGTTCATAAAAATGGTAAAAATAACCTTGGAAAGTTTGATGCAAGGAGTGATAAGGGAATCTTCTTAGGATATTCACCACATAGTAAAGCATATAGGGTCTTGAATAAAAGAAAAAAATGTGTTGAAGAAAGTGTGCATGTTGTCTTTGATGAAAAATGTTCTCTGTTTGAGACTAATATGCAGGGTGACAGTGAAATTGAGGTGATCCTTCTGTCGAACAATCAGAAAGCATACCGTCAGGGGGAACAATAAGTCAAGATACTGGTCACTTTGAAGAACAAAATGTTGTAGATAATATTGAAACCTCTCAAGGGTTGACTGTAAAAATCTACAAGTATCAAGGATCGCATCCCATTGATAATGTTTTTACAGACCTAACCTCTGGAATCACTACCAGGTCAGGCTTGAAAAACCTATGTGCATTTCAAGCTTTCGTGTCTATGGTTGAACCTAAAAAGGTGAAGGAATCTCTTATTGATGAGGATTGGATACAAGCAATGCAAGATGAGCTTAACCAATTTGAAAGAAGTAGGGTATGGCATCTTGTTCCACCACCTGAAGGGAGAACAGTAATTGGAACAAAATGGGTGTATAGGAACAAGTTGGATGAGAATGGAATAGTCACAAGAAATAAGGCCAGGCTTGTGGTTCAGGGGTATAATCAGGAAGAAGGAATCGACTATGATGAGACTTTTACTCCCGTGGAAAGACTTGAAGCTATTCGATTACTTATTGCATTTGTTGTTTTTAAAGAGTTCACTCTCTATCAAATGGATGTGAAGAGTGCATTCTTGAACGGATACTTGAAAGAAGAAGTATATGCAAAACAACCACCTGGTTTTGAAAATTCCGAGTTTCCTGATCATATCTATAAACTAGACAAAGCTCTGTATGGGTTGAAGCAAGCTCCAAGAGCATGGTATGAGAGGCTATCCAAGTTTCTATTAGACCATGGCCACATAAGAGGTAAAATCGACAATACTTTTTTTCTAATAACAAATGGAAAGGAATTGTTGATTGTTTTTCTCGGTGGATGGATGGGATAAATGCCTATATTGCTTTATAATGTTATTGTTATGTTGATGTTATATTAAAGAATGAAATCTAAAAAAGTTGCTTAGTCCCATTCTTTAGAATTGGCTTTCTCATACTGTGTAAACGAACTTCAAGTCTAAATTGTGTACTGTACTCAACAGAAAGCGTCACAGCCACCCCCGATGCCGATCTGCAGTATTAGTTTGAGAAAGTCGTTTGGTTTTTAACCTAGAGCAATTGGTTTACCTGTATCATGCAAGCAGGTATATATGGATGACATAATCTTTGGATCTACAAATGGTCTGATGACTCAAGAGTTTGTTGAACTTATGAGTGGAGAATTTGAAATGAGTATGATGGGTGAGATAAGTTTTTTTCTTGGATTACAAATCAAGCAAACACCCACAGGTACCTTGATTCATCAACAAAAGTATGTGAAAGAACTTCTCAAAAAATTCAACATGAATGAAGCAAAGGAAATCAATACTCCTATTGCTACTGCCACTAAGCTAGATATGGATGAAACAGGTGCATCTGTCGATCAAAAGGTGTACAGGGAAATGATTGGGTCTCGTTTGTATCTCACTGCAAGTAGACATGATATCGTGTTTAGTGTTGGACTTTGTGCCAGGTTTCAAGCAAACCCCAAAGAATCTCATCTTAAATATGTTAAAAGAATTTTCAGGTATCTCAAAGGAACCATTGATCTGGGACTTTGGTACTCTAAAGGAAACAACTTTAATCTGGTTGGTTATGCAGATGCTGATTATGCTGGATACCTGGTCGACAAAAAAAGTACCACAGGTATGGCTCACTTCCTTAGAACATGTTTGATATCTTGGTCCACTAAGAAACAAAACTTTGTAGCCTTATCAACTGCTGAGGCTGAATACGTGGCGGTTGGCTCATGTTGTGCCCAATTACTATGGATTAAACATCAAATGTTGGATTTTGGTATGAATGTTGGAAGGGTTCTTATCTTGTGTGACAATACTAGTGCTATTAATATAGCAAAGAATCTGGTGCAACATAAACGAACAAAACATATTAATATAAGACACCATTTCTAAGAGACAATGTAGAGAAAGGTCACATATCAATAATGTTCTGCTCAACTGAGGAACAAATTGCTGATATTTTTACCAAAGCACTAAGTAGGGAGCATTTTGAAAAAAATAGGTTAGACTTGGGGATGATTAAGATTGCATAATTTCCCTCCCTCAATGATTGGTTAGAAAATTGTAGCTATATGAATTAATAAGTGTGTTTAGCTTTGAAGTGATATATTATTCGGTCTATCAAATACATTAACTTGTATATCAATTTTTTACTTATCAGTTCTTGCATATTCTCATGGATCTTTGTTGCTCTAAGCAGTGAAATAGGTACAAAGTAACTTGGCATATCGTGGAACGCACCTTAGGTATAAATGTTTTCTATTAAGAGTTACACATGTTGATACACATAAATAATATGACTCTTTATTCTTCTCTCTCTCATTAATACTAACCGCCAAAACCCAAACTCTTCATCTCCCTTCCCTCTTTTCTTTCAAAAACTTGTCACCATCACATCAAACCATCATTTCATCTATTCACCTTCCACAAGTCTCTTCTCAAAACCCTAACTACCTTTCTTCATCACCCATATTCATCACAAGCTTGAAATTCCAGCTATGGCGTCTTCTTCAAAATCCTCTGAAGATACCAAAATCTTGACTTCATCTGATACTTCTCTCGCCATAATAAGTAAAAAATTTCCTCCAGATGTTATTTGGGTTTCTGTGGACGGAATCGCTCATATCAAGACGATTAATGATTCTCCATCTCTCCCAGCAGATAAGGAAGTTCACTTTCAGGATTTTTGTTTGGTACTTCTTCCTAATGCATCGAGTGAGGGGGACCTTAGAGAGCATGCATCCTTTCGGGTAGCTCTAGATGGGTTCGCACATTGGAGCTTTGGAAGTCAAAATCTCTTTCTCCCTATTTCAACTGATTCTTTTCCGATGGCACATGCTGATGCCCTTGTTCCTTTAAGTGTTGATAATACTGATGAAATTCCTCTGGCTGAACTCGTTCAAAAAAAGAGTAGGCGTCATCTCAAAATTGTCAATAGAGACTCTCTGTCGAACCCTATGTCTGAACCTTCTTCGCCCACAGATATCCATTCCTTTCCCACTGTCAGGATCCCTCAAACTAGACAAAAACGTCATCAAGTTGAGGCTGAATTGATATCTGCCTTGGCAGCTCAAAAAAGAACTCGTTCTTCTGCTTGCCATCCATTCCAAACCCCTACCATTGTTCTTTCTGATGATGATCTTGTGAGTAGTAGGGATAGGCGTGGCAAGAACATCACTTCAAAACCCTCAAGATCTAAACCCTCCACCAAAGCCAAGAAATCCTCTCTTCCTAAGGCCTCTCCCAAACCTGCATCCAAAATCCAATGTTCTAAGCAATCCACGTCGAAATCCAAAAAGAAACAAGTTGCTTCCCCTGTTTCTTCTTCCAATTCCATGTCAGATTCCGAGGCTGAAAATCTAACCCAGTCATATTCCTCTGTCTCGTCTTCTCAGCTTGATCTAATCATTCACTTTCGTCAATAATCCGTTCTTAGGGGTCAGGTGGTCTTGGAGGCCCTGAGATGGCAGTGTTACTAACAAAATTAGAGGCCCAAGAGTGGTCAGCTCTCTTTCTTCAAGGTGATACTCAACGTAAATTAGCAAAGCAAGAGGTAACTGAATTTAACATAAATGGCAAAAGTGATGGATTATTCTTCACTTCTACTATGAGAAATACACCTCTTCATTTGGTCCGTGTTGATGTTGCTCGATACTGGAAATTCCTTCTGGGGATGGGATCATTATGTTAAGCTTGAGTGGCCACATTTGCCTAATCACTCCTCTGCTCTAGCCATCTCTCGGAAATTCTCTTCTAAGCCTAATTTGACTCATCATCGATGTGTTGAGAAGAATGAGATGTCTCCCTTACATCAATTGTACTTTGATGTGGTTCATATGATAATCCTACAGAGGAAGCAAAGAGGTACGCATGCGAATTTTCTTGATCTCACCATCATGGAGCTACTGGACACAGAAGTTCCTATTAACTTACCCTCTCTTATCATCAAATATATGCACAGGGTTCATAATCAAGATAAAAATTGGCATGCACTTCCATATGGATTATGTATGGCTTCCATATTTGAGGCCTTTGATGTGCTAGTTCAGGTATGGCATTCTCAAACTGTTAAGGATGTGGTGGGTCATGCGAATCACATGGCTCTCCCGGCTTCTATGATGTGTCTTGACACACCTCTTCAGCGCTTGAAGAATCAGTTTGCTGAGAGGGAAAATGAATTAGTTGTTATGACGACTGCTCATCAAATAGAAAAGGGGAATTGGGAAGCTAGAGTAGTTACGCTTCAAAATAAACTCGCTCAGGAGAGGGCTGCCAATATCACTACTGTGCGCCACCTGACTCAGTTGTTGGCTACTCAAACTCCCACCTTAGCCCCTTGAAATCTTCCTTCCTTTTGGTCTCCATGATCCACTCTGTTATTTTTGCGCTTTTGGCTATGTGTGTACTCTTTCTTTAAGACATTTATTACTTTTGGTTGTTTTCTATGGTATGTTTTGTATCTTCGTACACTAACTCCGTTTTTAGTAATATTGTCCATGTTAATCACTATTATTAGTTGATTTTGTTATGATCTTGATGACCATTTAAAATGGTGCAGATTGGGTATTACTCCTTCATACACTTATCTCCTTAGTATTTCTCTTGAAACCATTTTCGATGATGCTAAAAGGGGGAAGTAAAGAAGGGAGTGCATTATTTATAACCCACAGCTAATCTATTTTGCCCAAGTGTTCCATGCTTAAATGTTACAGGTCAAAATAGCAAACTAAGCAGACTGTAGACAAGGCCATGAGTTTATGAGTTATCATCATCAAAAAGGGGGAATTTGTTGGGATAAGTATTGTTTTGATAAATGACGAAATGCAAGGAACACGTTGGCAAAGTGATCCCATGAGAAACTGTTTCAAGAAGGACTTCTAATTAATAAAGGAGTTTCATTGCAACAAGAACACTAAATGAAACTGAGTTATGGAACGAAAGAGGAGTTAGTGAAGGAGTAGAAGACTTCATAAAGCAAAAGCATAAATAGGAGAAGAGGCGTCCATACTCGTCACGCACTTACAAAGCAAAAACAACTGAGAGATTGATTTTCGAAGTGTTGTTGAACAAAGAATATAGAAGAACAGATCTAGGAAGTTTTCTTAGTATTTGTAATTTTTATATTGTTAGATCAGTGATTTATAAACTAATTATAGGATCTAAGTCTTCAAGTTGAGGGCAACTCGAAGACACTGGGAGCACATACCTTGGAGGTCTGTGCTAGAATTGAGATTAGGTATAGTTAATCTTTAGGTTACATAAACTCTTGTAATCTCGTTGTTGGTTGACGCTCATAGTTATTTAGTGAAGGTGGGGTAAATCTTGTTGAGGAACAAATCGTAGTTTTTACACCTTTTGAGCCGGGTGTTTTCGCGTAAAATATTGTGTTCTTACTTTACAGTCTTTACGCCTTCTTTGAAACACGTTAGGCAACTTGGTTGACTTAAGTAAAGTCTGATATAAAAGTAAAAACAATCTAGGTCGTGTAGATTATCAACTTTAGTGACCTTATGATCGAGACTGCACAACAAATGACTTCGGTGTAATTTCGCACAAGGGCAAATTCGATCTGTCAAGTGTAAATAGTCATTTTTCATGATTTTATTTCATTCTTCAACGTTTTCTTAGGTTTGAAGATTTTGGGCAACGATTTCATCTACATTCTGCAGGTTTGACCTGGTTAATAATATTTGGAATAGATTGTGGATGTTTGGTGGATCTCTGACTTATTTACAATTTTAAAAAAAAAACATTTTTTCTTCTTTCTATTGAAAAAAAATTAAAGAAATTATAAAAATGTAGTATCAAAAGTCAATAATTTTTTGAATTAAGTTTAAAATTTCCAAATAAGGATAAAAGAATAAAACAAATTTAAATTAAATTTATTGAAACTCAAAGACTCTAAATCTCTTTTATTATCATTATATTATATCCTCAATTAAATAAAAAACACATTAAGGTAAATATAAAGATTCTTATTATGGTGTTAACATCTTAATTCAACACATTTTAATTTAGGGAAAATGCATAAGTACCCCCAACCTAGGCCCGAAATCCTAGAGACACACTTATACTATACTAAGGTCTCATTACCATCCCGAACTTGTTTTATAAATAATTTTCTACCCCTTTTCGGCCAACGTGGCACTATAAACCAGATAGCTTGAAAAAATTGTCAACACGCGCTGGGCCCAGAAGATAGTGTCACATAGGCTGAAAAGGGGTAGAAAATTATTTATAAATTAAGTTTGGGGGGCTAATAGGTCCTTAGTATAGTATAAGTGTGTCTCTGAGATTTCGGGCATAGATTGGGGGTACTTATGCATTTTTCCTTTAATTTATAATATATAGTTGAACTAGAACAAATATTTTCCTTTCCCGTTGAGGAAGGGGCAAACTGTTGTGATGCCCTCTCTTCTACTCTCCTTTTTTTTTTTGGTTTCCCAAGGTGATTGGTTTTCAGTATTTATTTTGGGTCCTAATTAATCTGGATTCGCTCTAGGAAATGGGTTCAAATCTGAGACCTTTGATTAATGATTGAGGTATACTTACGACTCCATAACAACCTTGGTGATTTTTGTTTGTTCCTTTTTCTTATCACATCTAAACCAAAAGAGAAGCGTTTCTGATTTGCAATGAGGACAACATAGTGATCAGGTTCTTCATTGCTAAATTAGAAAATTTTGCAATGTGCCAATAAAGGACCTTTATTAGTGCTAATAGTTCCAAAATTATGGTAATAAAACATATTAGATAGTTACAAATGGAAGGTTCATTTCAAGATAATCAAATGAAGATACAATCCATCTTTATAACTTGCCGTGCTTTCCAGGGGATTCAATCATCAATTGAAAATGATAACATTTGAGTTATGAAGATGTCCCAGCCAACAGTGAATCTGCTCTTTTGAATGCTGTTACTAACCAACCTGTATCCGTTGCCATTGATGCTAGTGGATCAGATTTCCAATTCTATTCTAGTGGTGTTTTCACTGGAGAATGTGGAACAGAGTTAGATCATGATGTTACAGCAGTGGGATATGGAATAACTAGTGACGGGACAAAGTATTGGTTAGTCAAGAACTCGTGGGGGACTAGCTAGGGAGAGAACGGTTGCATTAGAATGCAAAGAGGTGTTGTTCCTGAGGAAGGACTTTGTGGAATTGCTATGCAAGCTTCTTATCCAACTGCTTAATTAAACAGCTGAGGAGCTTGATGGAAAGTTGCTATTGATTCGTCTTTAAACACTATTCTTATTTGCCTTGTTCATAGGTTGTGTGGTGTATCTACTGAGTATATGTTACAAACTCGTTGTATATATGTAATTGTAAATTCCAAGTGTCAAACAAAAGTTTGTTTCAGCATTCAGTAATGTAGTCAGGCATATCTTCTTGCAAATGTTTCCCGCCCAGCGATTAACATAGAGCAGGTGATTAGCCTATCCCGCACTACTCGAAGCCTTTGTAAACTCTGTTTAAATACATCGAATGCTGTACCTAGCTAAAAGATTAAATCCTGTATTTGCAAGTTGGAAGATGGAACTCATCACTCTCACACACACAAAAAAAGGTCCATTCCAAATAATAAGCAAATGAGATAGTAGTGTAAATAGTCTCACTTTAATCCTGCATTTTTTTAGTTTTCTTGTTTTTGTTGTTTTCTTTAATAAGTAGTCTCATTTAGCATTGATTTGATTGCAACATAATACAAATGCTCATTTGGCCTTATAATTGTGTAGTGACTGATCATCATCATTATGTAGCTTATAAATTTAGATATATACCTTAAAATTGCATCTATCAAAACTAGAACTCATTATTAAATGATCCCACAATAATACTTTAAAAATATTGAGTGAAGTATAGCTAGGATATATGATTTTTTTTTTAAAAATCAGTAACAAATCTAAAAAATGGAATTCGTGAATAATTTACTCAAAACACTTGGGGATCGTTTGGTTACTGTATAAGATACATCTTATTCATGTATAAAAAGTTGCATTAGCTTTACTATGTTTGGTAGAAGTTTTGTACTCCCTCTGTCCCTAATTACTTATCCACTTTTGAATTGACACGCCTATTAAGAAAGCAATAATTGATATAGTGAGTTTTCCATTTTACCCATATTAATTATGAAGTAGATGAATTAAAAATTTAAGATTTTCAAGAAATTCTACCTTTTTCAAAGTAATTAATTGAGGGTATAATAAGTAAAAAAAAATTAACATTTCTTGATTTGTCAAAATGGACAAGTAATTAAGGACAATTAAAACAGGAAATGTGGACAAGTAATTAGGGACAGAGAGAGTATTAGGTATAAAAGTCAACATAACTTATACTATGTTTGGTTGGTAAGATTTTAAATGTTGTATAAAAGTTATTCATGTTTTAATCTATACGGTGTTTGGTTGCATTTTTTGTAGTCCTTCATAATTAATACCAACATAACTTATGAGGGAATCTATGTATAAGTTATGCGGGGTAAAAGGTGGAATAAGTTATGTGGACATTAGTTATACATGTATTAAATGATAAATTACATATTTATCTTATTAATTTATTTTATTTTATTTTAATTGAAAACTTTAGTGTTTTCTAACTATGCTTTTTTATTTTTTATTTTTATATACTTTCAGTTTTTATTTACTTATGCATAACTAATACCTGCATAACTAAACCCAGCATAACTAATACTTGCATAACTCTAACTAGTAACCAAACTGCCCCTTAGAGGCCGTTTGGTGTAAGGGATAAAAATAAATAGTCGTGGGATAAGAAAAGACGAAATGGTCTGATGGATTCTTGTACTTGTATGAGTTTGTATTCTGGACTCTTCTACTTAACATTTTGTCAACTAAACTCTTAAACTCAACGGAAGTCAACATATTAAACCCCTTTCACCATTGACCAAGTTTATGTGGCAACTTAATTGTTGACGTGGAATAATTGTATGATTTCACGCAAAAAAAGAAGCGTGAACATAAGAATACCCCATCCAATCCTCCATTTCTCTCTCTTTCTCCCCTTTCCCATGGTTCTTCAGTTTCTTCTTCTTTTTTAACATTTTTATCCCTCTATTAATGTTAAACAAAATAACAAATTCTGAAGTGGGCCGCAACAGATCTGAAAAACAAGATAGTAAATCTCAAATGAGAAATAAAAAGCTAAGGATGGAGAGTGGGGAGTAATCTTTATAGTAATAATTGATAAAGCTCAAATCCACCATGAATGCACAAAGAAGGAGATGGAAAAGCTCAAATTCCAAACTCTTCTTTTTCTACACCTCAAATATTTTTTATTTCTTTTTTGCTTTAGTTTCTATTTTGACGTCCTTTGTTTAGTTTTTTTTTTCTCCGTTTCTACGGATTTGAACAGGTCCCTATGTTTTGTGAACATCTTTATGACCAAGAGGAATATTACGTAGAGGGATATTAATTTCTTCACTCCATGAGAATTGTGTTAAAGAATATCACCATTGATTTCTACATAGAGGGTTTAGAAAGAAATTAATTTTTAACTTGAAGGGATATTGATTTATTCACCCCTCTATCATCTTTCTTCCCCTGCCCAATCCCCCATTTCTCTCTCTTTCTCCCCTTCCCACGCTCCCTAGATTAGAAACGAAATGTGCTACAATGTGTGAGGTGATAAATCTGATAATTTTGATGGGTAAGAAATAATTGTTAAATGTCTTTGTGAAATCAAATAGAATGTGTTGTGTAGAATGGTGTACAAATATTAGGATATATTGAGGAATTTTAATGGTGATTTATTTATATTAATGATAAAAAAAAAGAAGGTTTATGGTGTTTCAAGTGATGGACAAAGTTATATAAAATAGGACTGTCAACAAGGTTGAAACTTCCAGGAAAAAACTTCGAATTAAGTTATGCATGATGAAAACATAGACAAGAATGGTGATTTTTATGATTTAGGAAAGTGGTGATAATGGTGAAGATGGAAGTTGAGGTGATGAGATCTAATTTAAAAAATGGAGAGAGATGGTTAAGGTAGAATGAGGGAGGAATGAAGTGAAAAAGAAATAAAAAAAAATTAAAAATATATAATTAATGATGTGTCATTTAAAATTTGGCGTGGATGACGACGTGTCATTTTTGGTGAGCGTTTGAAGTTCACACAAAGCCAAGGGGGGGTTTAAAATGGTGAGTTGCGTTGAGTTTAAGGGCTCAGTTGACAAATAATTAAGTAAAAGGGTCCAGAATACAAACTCATTCAAGTACAAGGGTCCTCTAGACCATTTCACCATAAGAAAATAGTGATGGGATAAAAAATTTGTGTCTTATTTGGTTGTCATGTTTGAGATAACATATTCCACCATTTATACCATAGTGATGTGATAAGTAAGTTTTCTCATAGATAAGCTATCTCAAGATAACTAATCATGGATAACTTGTTTCCAACCAAACGACCCATTAGTATTAAAATAAATAAAATTTTCAGAATGAGTGGCAACACAAAATTATTTTCATTCTCCATTAAGTTACTTCTTTTACTATTAAAGTTTGTCATTTAATGATTTTGTATGTATGGTAAGTAATTATGCTTTACTCTTATGCCATTTTTATTATCGCCTTCATAATGTAAATGTTTTCCTATTATTTATTTTTAAATAACAAACGGCTTATTTCTAAAATAATTTTAAAAAAATAATTTTACAGAAAATTGCTTTCGAAAAAATATGATTTGTGTCTGCCTAATATTTTTGAAAAAGTGTTTTTGATAAAAATTTGGCTAATATTTTTTAAAAAGTGTTTTTGAGAGCTAAGTTATGGAAAATGACAAGTATTAGTGTACTTTATAGGGATAAGACACAAGTACATCCTAGATTATGACCGAAATTTCAGACACATCTAAACTTAACTAAGATCTTATTACCTCCTAAACTAATTTAAAATGGAATAAATACACCACAAACGTTGACATGTCATAGAGAGAGTGCACACTCTCTTGAAGACAAGTGATGAGTGCATAAATTGGTCACGTTTCATTTTTTTATTGTTAACTTTATAATTAGTTAATACACATATTTATAAATATTAAAACTTATATATATTTAATTATTTTTATTTCTTTCTTTGTAAAATATTTATTTTAATTTCTTTCTCACTTTAAACTTTTTTAAATAATTTATTAGGTTTTGACTTTTAATTATTTTTAAAAATTGTGTGTATTTTTTTAAAATAATAATTTAAAAGTGTCCTTTAATTTTAATGTTTTAATTTTTTTATGTTTTATTTGATTTTCTTCACTTATTTTGATAACCGTTCAAAATTAACTTGTTTTAAATACAAGACATTGGAAATCAAATCAAAACGAAAGATAAAGAAAATAAAAGAGAAAAAACAATGAATGAAGGTAAAAAAAAATGTTTCGATATAAAGTAAAAAATGTGTATTAACTTAATTTTAATACTACATAAAGAAAACAAGAATATAAAATTTTAAAAATAAAAAATAAAAAAATAATCTTTACACACGTGGCAGATGTGTGTACACCCCTAGACTATGACCGAAATCTCAACGATACACCTAAACTTAACGAAGGTCCTATTACTCCCTAACTCATTTTTTATATATTTGTGTGCACCTTTGGTGCCGTCATGGCATCTTCAACCGCTCAAATTGGTTGTGTTTGTACACACGCGCCTACCGTGTGTAAATATTTTATTATTATTATTATTTTAAATTCTTCTTCTTCTTTTTTTATCATGTATTTATATTAAATTAATACACATATTTTTTTGCCATGTATCTAAAAAAAAAATTACCTTCCTTCGTTGTATTTTCTTTTTTATTTTTCTATTGAATTTATTTACTCTTTTTATTTTCTTTGTCTTTCCTTTTGATTTGATTTCAAATTTAATTCCAAAATATTTTGTATTTAAAATAAGTTAATTTCAAACGGATATCAAAATAAGTGAAGAAAATGAGATAAAAGATTAAAGGCTAAATTAAAGTTTTTTTTTTTTTAAAAGTACACATAATTTTTTTAAAATAATTAAAAGCGAAAAGATAAAAAAAAAAATTAATGAAAGAAAAAAATAAAAATTTAAAGTGAGAAAAAAATTAAAATAAATATTTTACAAAGAAAGAAATGAAAATAATTATATATATATATATATAAAGTTACAAACTAAAAAAAAGATATGTGACCAATTTGTTCACTCATCACTTGTCTTCAAGAGAGTGTGCACACTCTTTATGTCACATCAGTATTTATGGTGTATTTATTTCATTTTAAATCAATTTAGAGGGTAATATGACCCTAGTTAAGTTAAGGTGTATGCTGATATTTCGGTCATAGTCTAAGGGATACTTGTGCCTTATCTCAATCTTTAATTGTTATTTTCTTTCCTTTTTTCTAATCTTGCAAATATAGTGTTGTTATTTTTTTTTTCTAATTTTGCAAAATAATACGTAAAATATAAAATAATGATAATATATAAATGTAAAATAAAATTTAAAAAATTATTTATATAAATGTAAAAACAAAATTTTAAATGAAATTTAATTAAACTTATGAGACATTCTAATTAATTAATAATGGATTTATTGATAAATATGTATGTATGTAAGAGATATTTTAGTATTGAAAAAAAAAATTATGTTTCTGCTTCTGGACTATTTAGAAAGCAGAAATTTTTAGCTTCTTTCCAACAACAGAAAAATTGTTTCTACTTTCATTTAAAAACAATTTTACTGATTTGCCAGACGGCCTAACTTGAATATGAAATGTCACTTGAAGGGATGTGACAATCCAACGTGTCTCTAGAAAAGGCGGACGACCCAAATAAAATATAACATGCCACTTTGAATGAGGTGATAGCTCAACATGTCTCTTGAAAGATATACGACTCAATTTGAATATAACATGTCACTTTAAACGAGTTGACAACCCATTGTGTCTCTTGAGAGGTAGACGACCTAACTTGAATATAACAAGTCACTTTGAAGAGGTGACAACCAACGTGTTTCTTGAAAGGCAAACGGTCAAAGTTGAATATAACATATCACTTTTAATGAGGTGACAATCCAACATGTCTTTTGAAAGGGAGATGACTCAATTTGAATGCAACATGTCACTTTGAACGAGGTAACAAGCTAACGTGTCACCTCTTTAGATCATGCGAAGCATAGAAGAGCAATTAAAAAAAATGAAGTAAAACTTTAGAGAGGAAAATTTCATATAACAAGATCATGACCAAACGGGTGAATCATCAAGTCGCTAAATAATATTAAGTAAAAATCTATTTCACTTTCTTTCTCCTACCCTTTGTAAGTTTGCACAATTTCTGAAAGCAGTAGTCTTCTTTAATGAATCCTCAAAGCTGACATTATTATAAAATTATATATTTCAAGACTTTTACTTTTTAAAACCTATGTACAATATTTCTAGTGACATTATTATAAAATTAATTCAAAGCATATTCAATCCACGTGACTTTTTCTCTATTTTCTTTTGATGTTCAATATCTCTCCGCAAGTCTCTATATTAATTAGGCTGTAGATTTGGCTCATCTTCATATGTATTCCCCTTGATTTTCTTAGGATGTTCAATTTGTTACCACCCGTTACTAGATTTGGTTGTAGATTTTGGTTAAATAAATTTATAAAGCTTTGATTTTAAATTTAGTTTTATGGGTTACGTTGATGAAGTTTGAATCTGAAAGTTGTTTAATAAGTTGTTTTCAGTATGTACACTAACATAAACAAGAATAGTAGCTAGGTTTTACCTCTTGATAAAGTGAGTGACGTAGCAAAGAAGCAACACATAGATATATATGAGTTCAACTAATTGTAAGAGTATGAGTTTACGGGAAGGATAAGCTTGAAAGCAAGAAGCAAAGGATTAATATTGTGACACTTAATAGTTACTGCAGCCCCGTGTTGTCAAATACTCTTAAAAGTTAGATCAATGAGTTCTTTGAAGATTCATAGATGAGTATCTAGAAAAACAATGAAGTGTGTGCCTGCAATCACTACATTAACTACTGATCATTATCCTTGTAGCCTACTGTGATTATTGTTTTGGAGTGTGATTCCTTCACTTTTGTTTGTCCCATTCTTTGACTTCCTTGATTGTTACCACTTAGCTTTTTCACGTTACTTCGCTAGCTTACATTCACACTTTCTTTAGTGAACTACTTAAGATTTAAGGTATGAGTCACTCCTAACCTAGATTACCGTGCTCACTTTTGCTAAAATGGACAATATCTACTTTTGATATAAGGATCAACTAAAATGAAAGAGAAGCTAGAAATCGAGACTTACTTACCAAATAAAACAGCCTTAGAAATTAACCAAATTAGACGTTAATTAATTAATTCACTACTTGAGACAACTCTAGCTATATTTGTTTAGCTTTAGGTCAACTTCTTCTTCCATATTCCTATACTTTGATACCACACCAATATAACTGGACTACCTACCCTGCTTCCTCTTTTCATTTCCAATTTCTATTCATTATATGTTTCTTATGAAGTAGATTTATTGAGATGTTTTTTTAGTATCAATGTGATGACTATGCTTTTGTAATTGGCATATTTGTACTACATATTTCACATTACTTTATATCTACGAAGAGAAGCGTCCCACAACTCTTACCCGAACCATTCTTAAGACCACCAAGCTCTCTCGAATGAATTCTATTCTTTCTGTTTTCGAGCTACACTGGGAGACGTGCATTTTTATGGCTATATCGTCCTGAAGAGGAATGCGACGAGAAGAAGTGACATTTGGAAGTGTTGTTGACTTAATATTTAGGTTTCGGCATAACAAAGGTTGTTGATTTTTTTAGGCTTAAGTCATTTATAGCCACTTAAAATTGTCGGTATATTTCACTTGAACACCTCATCTTAGGTTGGTTCCTATTGAAATCTTTTATTAGTAAAGAAAAATACCAATTAAACATTTTTTCACAATCAACTAAAAATAGAAATTGTGTGTCATACGCTTGCGATGACTTGGCATAGTAACTAATCAGAAAAGGACATGTGGCATTGGGCCCATAATAATAATTAAAATATATATTAAAAAATAAAATACAAATTTGTTTTCGGCCAAAAAAAGAAAAAGAAAAACTCTTTTCTGCCTTTTCTTCTTCGCCAAAACGCCCACCCCGTCCATTCTTCCTCATTTTCTTCTTCACCGAAAAACACACAGCGGCCTCCGGCTAAAACCGCATACTCCGATAACCGTACACCTAGGTCCTCTCCTTTATTCTAATTCGGTATTATACTAGTTGTCATTTTTCTCAATCTCATTCTTTTTTTTCGAATAACAATCAAGATTTGTTGATATTTTTTCTTCTTCACTGTTGTGGGTTTTTTAGAATTTGAATTCTTTAGCGATTTCAAAGAAAATAATTTCAGATTCATATTAATCTTGTCGGAAAAAATGGAGTTTCGCCGGAATTATTTTTGACTCAATTTATTTTTATTTCTTTAATTAATGCTTTTCTGATGAAGAAAACAACAACGATAATGATGATGACGGGATTATTCTAGAAAAAAAGAAAGAATGCAGGAGTAGATGGGTGTGTCGAGGATGGTGGCGAAGGCAAATAAGTCTGTTGGATTGAGAAAAAAGGAAAGAATGCAGGAGTAGATTAATTATTATTTTTTATAGAAATTATGATTTTTCTAATGTCAACATGTCTAATTTTGATTCGTCCGTACAAAAATATTTGGCTTCACTTGCCTTTTTGGATGTGTATTACACGCATGATGCCATGTCACCAAAAAGTAATCAATAAGTACATGTTTTGAACGATAGAAGTAGGGGTGTACATGATCGGGTTGGTTCAGATTTTTTAAATATCAAATCAAACTATTTGTGTCGGATTTTTAAATATATAAACCAAACCAATAAAACTCGAGTTTTTCAACCTCGGGTTTTTTCGAATTTTTTCGGATTTTCGGGTTTTTCCGGTAAAGTATTCATACAAACATATAATTTACTTGTACTTCAAGTATTTCTTTAATCCTACCAAAATACAAATATCTAAGGTGTTTCTTAAGAAAATAACATAAAATATGATATGATCATGACACTAAAATATCCAACAAAAAAATAATAATAATGAAATCGCGTAAAATAAATATTGCAAATTAACAAGTCATAATGAAAATGATCATAATTTAAAAGTACTAAATCATGCTAAAATAAGTTTAATAAGTATTAGTTAC
>JAJOOO010010925.1:0-45743 GCA_029582685.1 Solanum piurae
TTGAATAATAGAGAGTGATTTTCAAAAAGAAATATGATTTTACCCTTCCAATTTCCAAAGAAAAAATTGGACTATTTTACCCACCCCCCCCCCCCAGTTCCTAACCTTGTCAATATGGGTATCATTGGACCTCTTTTGATGAATATTTTCAATTCTTGATAGTTGGGGATCATTTTAGAGAGAGTTTGAAAAAATAAAGGCTTTGGTTGAGTTGTTTGGGTGAAATTTCGGCCTTTGAGGTAGGTTTGGCTATCCCTCTTTTAGAGTAAGATGAGTAGTTAATCTTTCGTATGAATTCAACTGTGGAATGAGATTGTAGAATGAAATGGAGAGGCTGGTAAGTGTAGACTTCTTGTTTAGCTCGTGGGAGGCTTATTTGTGAGGCTTAGCCTGTGTGGAGGCCTTGTGTGAAATTCTTAACTACTTTGAGAACTTGTGATATTTGAGAAATTACCCGAGTGTGTGGTTGTGTTGCCTATTTTAACACTTTGGTATTGGTTTTCCCGAGTTAGGGACTTGTACTGATTTTTATTACATCTGAATATGAAGGATATGCTTTCTAAATGGTAAAGGCTAATTTCAAATGAATCCTTCCACCATTTTCTATCATGTGCAGGTATATTTCATGACTTATTGAAATTTGGAACTTCGAATTCTTTAGACTTGCTTTTATCCTTTACCACGAGTTAGGTGGCAAGTTGATGTGATATTGACATTGCGTGATTAGTATATGGATTGGAAGTCCCCCATGGGTCCTTGTTTGGAAGTTAAAACTCGACAAGGAGTATACAACAGGTTGTGCGACACCATTGATTCCACCACTTCATTTCATAATTTCATTGTGTTACATTGGTCAACTTTGTTGTGTTGTGTACGTTGCCTGCCTGTTGATATGATTATTATATGCAGCCTTTTCTTTATACTTTATTTTTGATGTTATTATATAAATTGGCAGCAACGATGCTGGAATGGAACTTTTTTGTATGCAGGTGGAAGCGTTTCTTTATTTAATTTTTATGTCCAATTAATTGATTATACTCACTTGGTTTAACCTACTTAGTACATGCAGATTGTACTCACCCCTATTTCTGTTATCTTTATGATTCAGACCCTAGTCAAGGCATTCCTCGTAGCGGTTGATTGGATCTAGCGAGTGATTCTCTTTTGAAGTTGTGGTGAAATCCTACTTTCAGATCACCAGCGGTCTCAATCTTGCATTTACACTCTTTAACTTTCTTTCAAATACTTGAGTCGTACGGCAGATTCTTGAATTGTATGAGATGTTCTTTACGTTTATGATACCAGGTTTTGGGAACTTCTTGTTGTATTTCATTTCTTTTTTTGTATGTGGCATGACTTCCCTTTGGGAGTCTCGTATGTGTTAATTCATTCGACATACACAACAAATTAAGTTCTCAGTGTGTGTTTCATCATGACCTCGATTTGTGGATTGTAACGGTTTTCCAAATGGTTTGGGTAACACAATTTCATGCAAATTTCTAGATTTACCTTTCGTTATTGGAAATGGAATTTTGGGTAAATTAGGCCTTGTTTTCCGATATTCTTGATATGGGTGTTGTTAGTTCTTAATTCTTATTATGAATAATAAATTGAATAGATTGTGTTGATTCAGAGACCCAGCGGAAAAGGAAAGTTCAATTTCATGAGTGATTGTTTGATTAATTGAGGCAAGTGGACTTCTTGACCTTTGTTAAGTATTTAGAATCTCATATTTTCCTTATTGTAAGTGTTGGGGAGTAATGTGACTCGGTGTTGGGTTTGACTTGTTCATATCGAATGATCACAATGATGAAAAAAAAGGAAATAAAAAAGCTACTTGATGATATGTTGATGTGTGATGATAAGTTGAAAGGATATATTGACTCATTGATGTATCACGGTTGTGTTGTTGCGGATTGTGTATTGATACGAAAATTTTCATCTCCTCATTATTTGTGAGAACATGCCTATTAACCTTGGTTCTGAGGCACTGTTATGGTAAGTGTCAAATGATTTTTAGGTAGAACAAAGAGCCGAAGAGGATGTATTATTTCGACGGACGTGTTGCATGTCGCGATGAATATTACAATTTGAGGGTTGTATTTTATGTTGCGATGGATGCATGGAATGATAAGTCCCCTGTAGGCCTCACACTTAAAGACAGTGGTGTGTATCATTAGGAAAGACATGCATCACTCTATATGGCATTGCACTACATTACATTCCACTTCATTTGATTCTCATCACTTGGGTTGTTAATAACTTATTGTGATTATCAACTTGTGAAATACGTGGATGTTTAACTATACGGGTTAAAGTGCAAATTGTGATTCTCTAATCGTGCTATGTGTATTTGAGTGTGAACTGCTAAGTTGGGCTGCTTATTTGTTTCATGTTGTAGTTGTGGAGGTTTGGTTGGATGGTTAGGAATACACATGTTTTATATTCCTTTACCTACTGTTTATTGGTTTGCTTGTTGAGTACCATATTGTTTGGTACTCACTCCCTTACTTCTATACTTGTGTAGGTTACGAGCCCGGATCATCATGATTACTTTTTCTTCTCTCCTTCATATGAGGCTTACTATGGAGAATTGAGAGGTAGCTTCTCATCATCTCAACGGGCCCTCTTTGTCTTTTATTATGATCTTGTTCTATTCTAGAAACAATGACATTGAGACTTGTATTTTTCTTTCAAATTAGTTGTAATACATTAGAGATCTTTCAAATAAGTTGTAATATATTAGAAACGTGTATACGTGACAAGCAAGTTTTTAGGGGTTATAGTCAAGTTTAGTTAAGTTATCCACACAAATATTTTTGGAAATTTTATTTCGTTTTACTTCCGCAATTATCTGCTTATTTGGGTGTTAGGCTGACCTGTCTTGGTGGGATAATACAAGTTCCATCACGTCAATTTTTGGTTCATTAAAAATGGTATCAGAGCCCCAGGTTCATATGTCTCACGTGTATACAAGCCAAGTCTAGTAGAGTATCAATGATCGGTACAAAGATGTTTGTACTTGACTTCGAGAGACTATGAAGATGTTAGGAAGCTTTTTTTGTTCATTCCTTCTTATCGTGTGTGTATTCCCCGAGCCAGTTGTTGAGGCCCCATCTAGGAGTTGAGGTAGCCCGACCTAGAGAATTTTATGCCAAAGTCCCTATTCCGAGTGCTCTAGAAGTTAAATCTCAAACACAAAAAAATAAAAGAAAGTAGAAAAAGTTGCAAGTAGGGATCATTTGTTCTTCTACATCTCAAGACCATCGAGACCATTCTAATCGTACTACCATTATAGATGAGTTACCCGTTGAAACTTTACTACATGAGAAAACATAGAGACTCAAGGGTAAAGAGGAAAACCTGGAAACAATGTACTTGATTGAGGCAAAAAGAAGACAAATAGGTTGGTGAGACAAAGCCATCCTGTTGTGGATATTTATATAGAGTTGTGTTACAATGATTAAGGAAATAAGTACTGCACATAAAAATAGGGCTATTACGTTCATGGAAAGGGAAACTAATTGCTATTAAGAAGGAATTTAAAATTATGATTGTTACATTGATGGAATAATGAGGGGTAAAAAACTGCACAAAAGGGGGCTATTAAACTTCTAATTAATCAATTGATCATGTTGTAAGCATTAAAATATGTCTTTATCACATGTACGTGTACTACAACTTAATAATAGGGATTAAGGAGTTGTAATTAACAACTAGAGAGAAAATAGGTGGTGAAAAATGCACAAAAATAGGGTTGTTAAACTTCTAATTAATAACTTGAATGTGTAATAAGCTTCTAAGGAGTGGTGATTAATAGGCAGAGAATGTATATTTAAAAATAAGTCAACCTATGAATATTTCGTATTCCCACACATGAATTTGTAATTCAACCTTAAAGTACTTTAGATTTAGTACTTAATTAATATTAATAATAAATAATTAGTTGGTTTGTGGCATTTTAATTAAGAGTAGAGGCAAAATGGTAATCCTTCTTATTCCCACGCATGAATATGTAATTCATCCTTGAGGGACTTTAGATTTATTATTTAATTAATATTCCATTAACAATTAATTAGTTTGTTTGTTACATTTTAATTAAGAGTAGATCTAAAATGGTAATCCAACTTTTAACGTTGCAGCTTCCTACTTTTAATGTGAGGAAATATATAACACCTCGGACTGCGAGAAACGGCAAAAGGGGGAAATTTGGGAAAGTCCATGAATCTAAAATGGACCATGGACCCTTCACGGTATCCTAGATGGTCTGTGTAGGGGACCATGATACGTTAAGGATGTTGTGAGTGACCATCCAGGACTTCCCTAGCTTGGATGACCCATCTAGGGGTCCGTGCAAGTCAACCAGTCAAGGAAGTTGCACCCAAGTCAGGTTTTGAGTGTTGGGGTAACTTCAAACGATCATATATTTTAGCACAAAATGAATTTGGTTGCCTAAGATATATCAAATTAAAGGTATTTGAGTCCTCTTTCCAACGCCACTAAGTTTTCCTAATTCTAAGCCCGGAGTAAAAAGATATGCTCGTTTTAGTGAAGCTCTGTCAGGCAGAGCATCTTCACGACCCACTTGATGGGCCGTGGTTCTCTAGACGGCCCGTGAAGCCTGTCTTGATGTCGCTTTGTCAGATTTTAAGTGAGGTTTCACCCCCAAAGTTACTAGTTAAGCACCACAGATGTCTAAGTGGTCTGTGAAGCTCCACATGGACTGTGAAGTCGTCTGTGAAGGGGACTTGTCAGACTTAAAGTTTACACTCAACTGTAAACAACCATATGTAGCACCACAAAATAAATTAGGTGGCCCACCACCTATCAAATTAAAGATATCTAAGTCCTCTTTCCAATGCCCCAAAGATTGCTTAATTCCAAGCTTGGAATAGAATATTATGCCTATTTTAGTGAAGCCCTGTCGGGTAGGGCATCTTCACGATCTGCTAGACGGGCGTTGGTCATCATGACGGCCCGTGAAGCCTGTTTTGAAGTCACTTCAATAGCATTTAAGTCAGGGTCGCATTGGTATTTTCCCCTATGCATTTGGTACTTAAACTATGTCGTTTAATGCTTAAACTACATTATTTTATTCACTTTAAGCTTAGTAAACTAGTCAAAAACTACCTACAACTCTCATTCTCCTAAAATAATCTAACTTAAAAAGAAAATAATAGAAAAAGGCGACAATTTTTCCCAAGAACAAGCAGAGGTTTTCTTCAAGTTCAACCCCAAAATCAAAAGGATTGTTTCCATAATTTTCGTCACCAGTTATGTCGGATTTCACTAGCTGGTCCCTTTCACCCATTAAGTCCCTAGATCATGCTTTAGAATTTGAATTTCATAGCTTTCAGTATATTTATGTGCATTGCCAGATAGCATGTCAGTATATTGAGCTACTCAGTACTTCAGTGCATTTAAGCTTTTCATTCAAGTGGGAGTAGACTTAGCACTGAGTTGGACTATGGTTAAGTGTACCCTCATAGTACCAGAACTAAGTGCCAACGTAGGTTCAGAAGTCCACTTTGTTAGGCACCAGTTATAAGTGATCACGCCACATTTATGCCTCTATACCCCTGGGAAGGTATATTGGGTCCTCTCGATGGGGCTTATATATCAGACTCCACGTTTAGCTCACATGGTTTATGTCGGTTAATAGTAGATCCGAAAGACATACTTTCATTGCATTGACCATGTTATCAGCATTCGTTTCAGTATTAAGTTCAACATATATTAGCTACATGATTAGTACTTGGTCATTGCTTTTAGATTAGCTTTTCAGTTACACTTTCGTACAGTCTATTTCAATGCTCATTATTATATTGCTCAGTTATATCATTGTTCAGTTTAATATCTAAATTTTGCATGCTCAATACATTCCAAGTACTGATGCATAATTTGTGCTACCTCATTTTATGATGTAGGTTCAGGCACTCAACATCCAGCACACGCTTATTTCGATTTCCAGCCTATACTCAACAGCTTCAGTTGTGATTCCTTATAGTTCGAGGACGATTTTTTATGCTTGGTTTTGTTAGTTTATTTTGAGTATTTTTAGAGTTAGCTGGGGATTTGTCCCAGCAACTCATCAGTAGTAGAGGCAATCAGACATAGAGTCACTATTCGGTTGTTTGGGATTTTGATAAACGCTCAACCACACCTCATCCAATACTAGGTGTGGGCAATCGTAATCTCGTTTAAAACCTAATGAAATGTTGGTGTCGAGCCCACAGGAAGCGATACAAGTTCGAATTCAGTTACAAAGTTATGAATGTAATCTAATTGGTGGTAGGAATAGAATTTATCCAAAACATGTAGTTAAATTGAAAGGGGTGACATAAAATATCAGATCGGGGGATTGGTTTGTCAATTAACAACTAAGACAAATACGAAAATAGAGGGGTTTCAACAATATTAAGAGGAATCTCAAGATGTGATCGATTATAGGCTAATTATGCGGTATGGGTAATTGAATTTATTACTAATTTTCTGAATCACTATGGGTAGGCAAGACTATAATTGCAATAGTTTTCTCTCGAATAACTATTACAGTTCAGGCGAGTTCTCTCGAACCTCGATAAACTTAACACTACAAAGTAACCCAAAACCTTAATTTACCTACTTTCTCGAGCTACATACGCAGGAATGAGTCAAGATTCACTTTCTCGAGATGAATCCATAACGACCCACACGATATAATCATCAATCGATAACCTTGGCTTTAGAACCTCGCTCTCGAGAAAGACCAAAACACTAAGCTAAACTTGTATTTGCAACTACAATTCATGAATTATTACACAGCTATCAAACAAACCCACCTTAAAGCAACATTTTATTCATTAAACAACAATACTCATAAGCTAATTAAGCCAATAATCACATGATTACACCCCCAAGAATTGGGGTTTTAGCTACACATCATAAAAGGAGAAACAATTACCAACTATGTTAGCCATGAGCTGGGTAAAAGTTTCCAAGTCTCTACAATGCTCCGAATTGAATTAGTTCAAAGACCCAATTGCAGTTCCTCAAGATTTTGTCTCAAAAGCTTCAAA
The DNA here is from genome assembly GCA_029582685.1 of Solanum piurae. Lineage (NCBI taxonomy): Eukaryota > Viridiplantae > Streptophyta > Magnoliopsida > Solanales > Solanaceae > Solanum > Solanum piurae. The sequence continues at coordinate 7,059 of JAJOOO010010925.1, forward strand.
GAAAACTAAAACTCTAAGAACTATGGAATCAGAACTCTGGGAACTGGTAGAATATTGGGAAAGACTGGAAGAAGACTTTTTTTTCTCTATTTAAATTTCAATTTATAGTTTCCCAATTTTTAGCCAGATTGGTCATTAGGGGAAGTAAGTCGCGCCTCTCTAACCCAATCGGCGATCCGCCCTTCGCTCCAATCCATCACCGATTTGCATTGGTTATTTGTCTTCAGGGTTCTGTGACTTTAGGCGATCAAGGTTGCTATCGCGGAGTCGTTCGGCGATCCGCCGATTGCCCATTTCTGTCACCAAGTCGGTTCCTCCCCAGGGCTAGCACGCAGAAACTTTGGGAGAGCTAAAGAGCCGCTCGGTGGTTTGCCGAGTGGTTTTGGCGATCACCAAGATCGCTTTCCTTCACTTCTTCAGCTTGTTTGCTCATTTTTTTCCCGGTAGTGTCCTTGCCTTTCTCCTTAGCTTTCATAACTACAAATCAACACTTTAACATTAGTTTAGAGCATAAATTAGTCATTTGAGGACACTTAAACTATCTAAACAAAGCCCTAAATGAGTCAAAATCTCGGACTGATCAACACCCCCAACTTAAACTTTTGCTTGTTCCCAAGTAAAACTCAAGACCAATCGGTTCAACAAGGATGTCGACAAAGAGTGTTGCTTAAGACTCAACATAAATGTACACAAAAGGTTCAAATTACAAATACAATGATTAATTGTGCACTCAAAGATTCAAAATGTGACTAACCATTATCAAGTGTACTCAAGCTCACAATGCTTGCTTCAAATGCAAGTTCAAGCTCAACAAAGGTACTCAAATGACCTCGCAACAGAGATGATTCCATATTCACACACAAAATTTCTCAAAAAATTAAGGTATGGAATCACATACAACTCTCACACTCAAGATGATGAACTCATGCATGAATCCACCCATAGGCTTGCCCTTATTTTCAATAAACATTCGTTTCAGCTCACTCAAGATCACAAAGGTCTTTTTAAGGCTTGTAATGGGTTGAGTGTAGAGGTATGGTCATTTAGGATTAGTGGATTCTACCTTCATGAAGTATGTCCTGAAAATCACTGTTTCTCCTTCTCTTTCACATTCAAACATGTTCATAATCCAATTATTCAACTAAACATGAATCACCGGATACCCTTTTTTTTTACCATTTTCACACACTTTATTTCACAACTTTTTCTCTTTTTCAATCCTTTTCTTTTCTTTCTTCTTTTTCACTTCTTTTTTTTTTACATGGAGGGGTTCCATATTTTTCTAAACAATTCATCAAAAGGGGGGATTTTTTACAATTCTTGACTTTCCTTCTTTTTCACCACACTCCCAACTTAGGATTTTTTGCCTAAATTGGCTATTCAAATGAACCAATACTTCATGAAGGTTATGGGTGATGAGATAAAGAGGTCAAAGTTGTTCAAGTTTCTTCCAAAGAAAAGGAGAGGCTCAGAAGGTGCCAAGAAAAGTTCACATTTCTCACAAGGTTGGCCACAAAGAGGTATATTGTCAAGTTTGTTCACTCTTCAAAACTTTTGTCTAAGATCATTTCAATTGCTTGCTTCACTCAATCAATCAGACCAACAAGGAAATTCTAGGTGTCATCAAGCAGAGTGTTCAAGACAACCTCACCACACAAGGCATTGATACAATTATCACACAAGACTTCACACTTTCTAGCTAGCGTGCAATGTTCATCACAATAGACTTAATCGACAATTGGCTAGTCACAACGAGATGCTAAAAGTTCACATATTGCCTATGTAACTTAGTTTGCCTCATCACAGCCGTACATTCATTTTGTCCAATTAAGAGCATTATTCAAGTCATCTGTATTGACCACAACCGACATTCAAATTTGCACAAGAACAGCCACAATCACACACAAAAGAGGTGGCAAAAATTTTAAACTTGGTTAAAAACCATTTCAATAACATTTTCATATCAAAACAATGGGCCACAATTTATCAACAACCAAGATATATATAAACTAATAAGCTCCAATATTCATAAAAACACAATCAAAATCAACACCATATTCACAAAACAGCCCAAAAGAGGTAGGTATGGGAATACCTCAACCCACTAACAAAATACGCAGTTGTCCTCAAATGCAACTAAAAATAGAAACAATCCAAAAACTAACAGAGAAGGAGGTAAGAAGATCATCTTACCCGGCTAGGCCTGGGGTAAAGTCTGCATATCAGTCACTCCCTCTCTCTGAGCAGTGCCCGGTGTCTCAACCTCTTTGGCTCCACTGGAGCCCGCCATAGAAGTGTCCTGAAGCGATGCCGGCCTAGCAGTCTCAAACACAGAACCCTCCAAGTCAGCTAAATCCTCATACATAGTCTCCTCTCGAACACCAAGCTGCTCCTCATTTATCTCAGCCTCGGACTCGGCAACTGCATCATCAGCCCTAGCATCATCTCCAGTCGTAGGAGCTGGAGAAACCTCAAAACTAGCTAGAATATCATTGCTTGGCATGTGAAGAATCTCCACTGTCCCAAAGAGCATAGTCAAATCAGTGGACTTCAGCTGGTCCACATCCTTCTTCAACCCAGTAATATCGGCCTTCAAGGCCATCACCTCATCTATAGCACCTCGGTTGTGCTCACAAGTTGTAACTCTAACAGTAAGGGCACCTAGCTAGTGACAACTTGTTATCCCTCATCTCAGCCCTAAATGGGGCCAAGGAAGCAACTATCGCCCGGTCTATCATCCGAGGCATAGCATTCTCAACCCGGGAGGCATTCAAATCGGCTGACTGAGCTAGATGGCCCATCTTGTACAACATGGTATGGGTGATAGGGGAGGAAAGCAGCTGTAATAACAACAGAAGAAGTAATGGGAGAGGGTGCAATAAAGGAACCACGAGCACAAAAAATAGAAGGTCCGGAAGTACCTGAGGACCCACTAGCCTGAAGGGGGCATGAATGCCTCTGTCAGCAAGATCTGAACATCAACCTCCGGGGATGTATCCACCGTTACTGCCCTACTCCTGTCAACCTCATCCCGTAAATACATGGACTCAATACGTCGGATGTCAATAGAAGAGGTGGGTGTCACCTTCAAATTCATCTTCTCATCTCTAGGAACACAGGCCTGACTGCACAACACAGTAATCAACATAGGGAAAGGAAGTGAGGTATGCCACTATTTGGCCCTCATATCCATTTACTCCTCAATCAGCAACCATATATTCAACAACTGCGATCAATAATGGACCCTAGACAGGATGCCTTCGGGTGGCAGAGGATGGACTCATTCTGGGATAGCATAATAGCGCTGCTAATGAACCCAAACCAGTATCTGGCAGCAATGTTCAGGTCCTTCTTCTTTATGGGTGGACCTGCCTCAATCCACATCGGGGTGACATTAGAGAGAATGCGTGCTAGCCAACCCTTAAGATCGTCCAATGTCTTCTTATTGATTAGGTCAGGGTAGTTCTGCATAAAATCTAATGAGCACCCAAGCGTTTCATTAATGTCTAAAAATTTGCACTTGACCTTTTTTCCTCGAACCATCACAAAATCCACCCGTTTGAAGGCACTTACCTTCTTTTTCCATTTTGGTACCAAGTCACCATAAGCGGCATAGAACTCCCAGACCCAAGTAGGAATGTATGGGCCTCGGGGTTTTGTGAAAACCTCGAACTTATGGAACCGTAGAGTGCTCCACACCTCAAGATTCCTGTCCACCACACCATCGACAGACAATCTTTTTTCTTCTAAGATGGTCCTGAAACCCTCGTCCTTTAGTCGGTTGAGTCACCGGGGAGAAGGATCCTATACTTGTGGTATCGGGACCACTGTCAGTACTGGGGATGCAATTGGAGGAAGAGGAGGAGGAGGCATTATGATCCTAGATGGATCATTCATATCATTGGACCATAACGACAGTAACTGATCATCCTCAGGCTCTGAGATAGAAGCATGAGAGTCACTCTAGAACCCATCCTTACTGTCTGAGAAGGTGAGGTGTGTGGAATAAAACCCCTCACTATTGGAGCTCTCCTCCACATGTGTAACATCAACGGGAGCCTCGCGCTTTCCTTTACCTCCCTTTGGAGATAGTTTTGTCGCCTTTGCCCTGGAAGCAGTTGCTTCCTCATTAATCGTGACACCACGTGCCCGCTTTCGGGGTGGTATGTCTCTACTAGCTACCTTGGGTCTAGCCAAGCCTGCAAAATCATGTGATAAACGTTAGAAAAAATTCCAAAAAAATTTGTTGCAGGAAGACTCGCTGAACCACTTTTGCTAGCTAGGTCGGTCTCGCCGAAAGTTCCAGAACAAAAAAAGTCAAAAATAAAAGTTGGTTTGTGATGTCCAGGGCCATTCGGAGAACTAGAAGAAGCTCGCATAAAATTACATAACATTTATGGGATTTAAGGGTGTAGAAGGGTGATCTGAAGGGACTTTTGGTGAGTCATCGAGTGAACTCGACGAGCACAGGCGTATCACCGAAAGTTATAGACCATAAACACATAATTTAGGGAATTAAAGGGAGATCTAGGGGACATTTTGCAAACCATCAAACCCTTCGGCAAGCTCAACACAGCTCGCCAATGGCACAAAGTGCCAATATTTCACCTAGTACTCCAAAATCAAGCCCACAACCCACGAAATCAAAATTAAGCACCAAAATAATGCAATTCACACTAGACCCATAGGACCCATGACCTCGGGGTCTCAGACTTCCCCTAATTTGGACAAAATTGGCTAATTGACGTCTTTTGCCCTTAAGAATGACGTCAACCGCTCTATCATTGGGAAAAAATTGACAATTAGTACAATTCGAGGCTACTCAGGCTTCACCCCGCTAGACCCATGACATTTAAAACACAACTCAACAATATAAACTCAATTTCAACAAGCAACGAGACCAAAAATTATGATTTAAGGCCAATTAATTACGATTTCATTTAAGATTAAGCAAACAAACTACAACACGATGATCAAAATGACATTACCCATCTATATCAACAACAAAGTATCAAAAGCATTTGATTTTAACAAACAATTAAGTTTGGGGTTCGGATAACCAACCTTTATACCGAAAAAGATTTGAAATGCTAGGAAGCAAAGTAATTCCAAAATCTGTCCCGAGCAAAGATCCCAAACACAACGAAAGTAAAAATGCAAGAATAAGAAAATGCTAATATCAGTGTGAGAGTACATGAGTTGAAAAGGTGATAGAGTGAAGGATTTTTGAATTTAAAACTGTTTTTCCCTTTTAAAACCTTTCAGTTCTCACGCCAGTTGGCGAAGTTAGTGACGTCTGTCGACCCACTCAGTGATTCGCTGAGTGGTATTTTAGCTCGTCGAGTTTTACCAATTTCCCAGCAATTTTGGGGTTCAAACGGCGGGCAAAGTCAAGCTCGACAATCTATTCGGCGTGTCTTCAATTAAGTTTTTGGCTCACCGAGGTTTACAGAATCCCCCATCAAGCTAGGTGGTTCAAACGGTGGTTCAAATGGTGGTCCAAATCAGGCACGCCGACCTTTTCAGCGTGTCACCGAATGGACTTTTAGCTCGCCTACTACTCATTTTCAACACTTTCATCTTTTCAACCTCCAAATCCAGCACCTATTATTCAAAAGAAAATTTTAAAAATGTCAAAAACATAGCTTGCCTCCCAAGACGCGCCTTATTGAACGTCGTGGCATGACGAAGATACTTTTGGGGTTGGCCATTATGTCCCTTGGCAACCCTTTTTCTGTCCTTGGATTCAAATGAGTCAAGATTTGACCTATTTGTGTCTCCATCTGTTTGATAGAGACTGAGTGAGAAGTCACCGTCTGATTGAGAGTTGAGATGTCCTCCTTCATCTCTTTCAACACTTTGTTCGACCCTTCTACCTTATTGAGAATACGTGCAAGCATATCTTCCCTACATAAGTTCTTTGTTTCAGCTTTTTGCTCTTTGGGCTTTTGACATTCATGAGGTGGGACGTACATTTCCTTGTAACCATCCCCTTCCTTCCAACTGGCATTAGAGTCACACCATTTTCTGTCACGGTCTCTCCATTAATCGTCTTCATTCGAACCCAGATTTCCACCATGCCCTGGATAGTTTGAAAGAAAACCTCTTACTTTCTTTGCAAGCAAATTCACTTCCTCATTATACATTGCTTCAAAGTGTGCTTCATCGGGGTATGCTCCACCAATGCCAACATCATTTACACTCTTCAACCCACCACCCATCACATTTTTTGCCAAGATATCCAGCTGGGTCATCATTTTGTCCATGTCTTGGTCTCTCTCCTGGTCCTTCTTGATCAGCTCTTTTATCATTCTAAAGGTGAGAGGAGACACTTGGTCCTCACGAGTGTACCGTGCTCTATTGATCTTGGTCATGACCTCAAGGAGTTAATATGCTACCTCATAAGGGTGTTGTATTATACCTTCAGAAACAAGTTGATCAGCAACACCTTTGTTCACCGAGTCAAGACTCTTATAAAAGTATTGTAACAATATGTGGTTTGCCGATCCGTGAGTCGAACATTGAAGTACCAACTTCTGAAATCTCAGCCACGTCTCGTGGATTAGTTCACCTTCCAAGCATTTGAAACCTTGTATACTATCTCAGAGCTTCATCATCTTTGATGGGGGGAAAGAATCTCCCAGAGAATGTTGCGGTAAGTTCATCCCAAGTGGTATCAATCCTTTTTGTAATAAGTTATCTATTGCCTTTTTACAGAATTCTACCAATTCGGTGTTCATCTGACAAGGTCTTGATTTTGTAGGAATATTTTCCTCTGAGAAATTGTCTTCATAAGGAAGAGTTACAATATGCTTTTTCCGATTCCAAAAAGCACTTGGATGATCAACGAAAACATCAATGGCCATTTTTTCTGATATTAGTTTAATCTTTTCTTGTACTTTAGTAGATTTTAAAGTATCAAAAATATTCATGCTAAATATCTCTAGCTGTAATGAATCAACATGTTTTTGCTTCATATTAATTAAAGCATTAATGTCACGAGAAATGGGCTCGGTGATAAAAGTATAACTAATATCTTGATTTTTATAAGTAGCCAAAAATCCCTTAGCAGTTATTTTAGTAAAAGGATAAATTGTATTTATAAAAGGGGATCCAAGAATAATAGGTGGGTATAACTGATTTTTTACCAGGAAAAAGAAGTGTGGAATACAAACTTTATTCTGGCAAATAAGAGGCAATTTATACTTTATATCTAAAGCATGCCCAGAAGCAGATTTAACCATATGAGTAGTGTTTGCAAAGTATTTGGTAGGCACCAAACTTTCTTGAATGCAACTTACATCTGCTTCACTATCAATCATAGCAATATCAGTTATAGAGAAAGTATTATCAATTAATATAGTGCATTTAATATACCATTTATGAGCTGTAACAACTTGCATCATTCCTAAAAACATATTTTGTTTATGATCAGTATTTATAGTTGTTGCCACAGAATTATCTTCTCCTTAAGCAATATTCTTACCTTTATCATGAATTGCTTCAATTTGAGTAATCCGGTGATCATGAATAATCTGATTTTGTTTAAGAGATTTAATCTCTTGCTTCAAATATTCAATTTCTCCTTTTAAATCATCAAACGAAGTATCACGTACCATAACAATTCGTTTAGAAGAAAGTCTATTATGAACTTCAGACAAAGAATAAGAGGCTGAATATTCAAATTCCTTTTTCATTTTTTCACTAATAATAGATGAATTAGAAGAACTAGTTTTACTAGCAGCGAGCTGAATAATTTTCTCACGCAAATTATGATCGGTAACTTCTTTTAAAGGCTCAATCACATTATCAGAATTAATAGTGTATAAATTCATATCTTCAAATTGAGATTGTAATTTGTAAAATTCATCGTTTTCACAATAACAAATATCACCATGGCATTTACACTCATTAGTTGTATCTTGCTGCGGTTTATTCGAAGATTCAGGTTGATCTTCTTTAGTAACATAACTTGCATCAGAATCATCAGAATGTGATTCAGAACCCGAAGTATATAAAAAACTATAAATCTTTTCCAGGATATCTTCATCAAGTTCTATGATCTTAAGCTTTTCAAGCTTACAATTCGGAGCAATATGATCAAATTTTCCACATTTATAATACTTAATATTTGCAAGATCTCTTCTAGATTTATTTTTGGTATATCTATTAGATTTACGCTGAGCTTTCCTTTCTTCTTTTTCTTCTCTAGATCCTCTTCGTTTCCGATGATACCTATGAGGTTCTGATTTAGAATTCTCAAACTTGGTACCTTTAGATGTATCATGTAATCCAAACTGGGTACAAAAGTCTCCTAATTGCGATCTTTCTCTCAGCTTATCAAGCTTAAGCTGTCTTGATAGTTTTAACTCATTGTACTAATTTATGCCTTCTTGAGTACAAGCTCCTATAAGATTTCCATTAAGTATAAGCTCCATAAGGAATTATCCCTTGAGGATCTCACAAAGTCTTTTTTACTCTTTCCACAAATAAAGGAGGCAAACCATCTATAAATTTGGCTTTCCAAAATTCCATGCCATTTTCTGGAAGCTCCCTGACTCTACTTAAATATGTGTATTTGTACCATCGAAACTCTCCTAAATGTCTACATCTAAGACCATTAAGCAATGATCTAATGCTTTCATACTGATTGGTAAATCTACCACTAAAATATTCTAAAATAGTTAAGACTAGGGTATAAACAGCGTCTTCCCTATTTTTAACTAAGGCAAAACCTAAGTTATCAACTCCTTCGTTTGCAGCTTTAGCATTTATCACCTCTGCTTTGGCATACATAGTCATATAATTATCCCACCAGCCTCTCAATTGGCCGGTAAATCCTGCAATGATCATCTTGCAGATGGTCCTATCAGTGTTATTGACACTCTTACAGATAGTAGCGTACATAAGTATTCTATGAACAAGAATCGTCAATTGCCTATATGTTAATCCATCAAGATTCCATTCATAAATCTAACTTTCACTATAAGAAGTGTTAGTCTGATTCCAATCTCTTTCCTCTATCAAGACATCTTGAGGAGTAGGTCTGGGGTAATAATAGGTTTGCATACTAGGTTTTCTAGCATAAGTAGTACTACCACTATTTTTCTTTGGATATCCGCGAAGTTTATTAACTTCCGTCTCCACTTGTGTCTTGAAATCGAAAGTGGCTTCCATTTCGTTTGCAAAATCTTCAGTAATACTTATAGGTTTCGCACTTGCACCAAATTCTGAAAACTTTTTATGAAGAAGTTTTTCGAAATCATGAAGAGGTCTAAGAATAAAATCCTGAATCTCAAGAGGTCTTTGAATTGGAACATCAGGCTGTTTAGAGGTAGAAGCCTGCTCAGAAATGGATTTTTTAAATTTTAGTTCATTATCAATTTGAACAATCAAGTTTATTAAATTATCTAATTTTTTATCAAGAGAACAAATATGTTCGCCAATAACTTTAACATAAAGACACAAATAATTATTTTGAGAGATAATACTATTAATTTCATTGATACTTACCGCTGCTACCTCATTATCAATAAATTTGTGAAACGCAGTAAAAGTAATGCCAATATTATTAGGTAATATGAACGGTGCTTGCGGCGGATAAATAGCTTTAATTATATTTCCTGATTCATCCTTATAGGATCTCTCAAGAACATTAATGTATAAAGGCAAATAAGTGGTTATAAACCAAGGTACAAAAAACATAATATGATTATGTGAAGCACAAGTTTCATAAAACTCTTGAGAAATATTATTTAAATCATCTTCATTATAAGTGTCGAAAAGCCAAGTTTTAAATCGATTCAATTTATCACTTGCAAATTCATTTTGAATATATTTTCTTGCCAGTGAACTTGGACTAAAATCAATTTGATGTCCATTCATCATTAAGTACTATTAGGATCAAAATCCATCTCGGATGCAGAAGGAATATCCGTATCAGAAATATCAGATGATTTATCCTTTGCTTGAACAACAATTAACTTAGGATCAATTTTGATTTTTTGTTTTTCTACAGAAATAATGGATGATAAGGTATGCAGAGAAGCAGCACGATTTTGAGTTGGACCATAAGTAGGCTCAATCGGGGAGATATGCTCAATTGTCAATAATTTTCTATCAGAAAAAGAATGTTTATTATATGAGACACTTTTATCATCAAACTGCATACAAATCTTTCCATCGGAATTTTGAGTGATATGAGAATACTTAGAGTTGGTAACCGCTTCTTCCATATGCTCAAGTGGTATACCTGAATCCAGAATCCAAGTAGTAGGAAAATTAATTTCTTAACATTTTATAGGTCTTCTAGTAGTGACCTTCGATCTGGCGAAATTAGTTTCTACCAAAATAGTTTGATCAGATGTATCATATAATTTACATCTAGGATTCAAAGTAGCAAGCAATTTAAAATGAATTCTATACGATAAACAAATTAATTCAGATCCGAGTGCATAATTATAACCATGTGTCTTTACATTTAAAGTTAAAGCATCTAATATATTAGAATCAGTTAAAGAAAACTGCAAATTCGGCTGAGTATTAAAATATATTGGGCCATAAGCAACTGTAGATTCTATCGAACCCATCAAAGATTGTCTAAAATTTAAATTACGCGCATCACGTAAAGCTGCTAAGAATGTTTTTGGTAACCCTTTAAGAGTTAATGGTTTAAATGCAATTTGAACCATACCAACATGCAAAAATTTATATTGAGATTTATATAATTCAATATCTTGCTTATTTAATAAACGAATAGTTTGTTCAGACGAATTTAACGCCAAAGACTGCTCAGTAGTTTTTATCAATTGTTTATTAGAGATTTTATCAAACCAACCATAGTCATAAATGGTTTTTATATTTACTTTAGGAATAGTCCATTTGTTTAACAAATCAAGATTCTGAGGTATATCTACCTCTTCTAGACGAGTTGATTTATTTCTCCAAGATCCATAGAGAAGAGAAATTATATATGCTGAAATACTTCACATCAGACCCATATATTTCATGAAAGTTCCTTGGCTCTGATACCATACAACCAGGATCTCTGATGAAGGGCGGTAGTCCGCGCGATCATCTTCGATCTAACTTGTTTGTTATCCGAACAAAATCGAATCAAAATATATACAGATTTTTATATAATTTAATGACTGTATGGAAGGAGCAGATCCTTTTACCCAAGAAAGGGGTCTGTCGAGATCAAAATACGTATTGTTAGTGAAACCCATGTGTCTAGCAGTTCTAACCGGGTATAAAACTCCCTTTTCATACTTTTTATATCGGGCAAAGACCGCGGCTAGCTAGACGAAGTCACTAAGACAAAGCCACTAACATGTTGTATTGAATCTGACTGTACCACCTTCACGGAATCAAGCCAAAAACTTATATAAAAATCTATTCGTATTTTGATAAAGTCTAGATATTTCATGGTATATATAAATCTGAAGTTAGTTTTCCGAAAGAGATAAAATTATTTAGCCGGACATAGTCACGGCGTTAGATCGGAGAATATAAATTATTAAAGCAGATAAATAAAAGAAGGTACCTTGTTGTGAACAACAACCTTTATTAAACTTCCGGCCAAAGTCCGGCAAACTTACAAGACTAGAGAATTTTTACAAGAGAGAGAGAGAATACAAGAAGAGGGGGTTTCTAAAACCTGCCTCAATTAAAGAAAAACAAACTTATTTATAGGAAAAAGAAAGCATCTTTGTACAGGACTATGGGCCTTTATCTGGGTTCTGGTAACAGTGTATTTGTTGTTGAGCTACAGTGTTGCTAGAGTAGCGCGGGCCTTTTACCGTCTCGTAGTGCTTATCTGCTAAAGCTTGTCCTTTAGTTTTGCCAAATAATATTCGTCTTTCTTCAATGAACATTTAGGCTCATCTTCTTCATATGGTTGTGCTTCATGCATATCATCAGTTGTTTCACTACACATTGACGAATCTGATTTAGCGTAATGGGTTATATTACTTAGCAGATTTTTCTTTACTTCTTCCAAATATTTATTGATCATTTCGGTTTGATCTTCCTCATCTTGATTAGAAATTTTTCTTGCCATATGACGCACAGAATTATCAACCATTATTCCTTTATGAGGAATTGTTTTATATTGCTGGACAGTTTTGGAAATTAAGTCTAGTAATTCTTGTCCATAGATTGCCTTTGATTGAGGGTCTTTCTTCATCAACTTGTCCCAAAAGTTATTATAATAAGTCCGGTATAAAAAAGGAATTTGTTCCTAAGTAAAATCTACTTCTGGAACCCATTTATGAATCCATGGCACAGAAAATTCTATAAAGAAATAAATCTGCTCAATTTGTTCTAAATAGCAGATGTGTTTTTGCTGGTATAACTTGTTGAGGTCTGGAAAAACTTTTGTCCATTTTCTGTATAACTTTAGAAATGGTTCGGGCAATATTTTTATAGTTGGCCCGTGGTATGACCACCAATTTAAAAACCAATTTGGTAAAGGATTAACAAATATTATGTCGCTCATTGTTATAACAAAGGACTTTATTAAAAGCTTGGATATAATCTCAATAGGTAAATTTCATTGTGACCTTATTAAGGCTAAATTCTCTTTCGGTCATTGAGGAAATACCCCAATCTTCAATGGCAATAATTTGCTTTATAATCATTTTGGAAAAGTTATAAACATTCGCACTTGTACTATATCACGAAAAGTGTTGAAATTCGACACTCATACTTATCAAAAGATTTTCATAATAGGTCCGAGTTTTGTATGACTCGACCGGAAAATAAAGTCCATTCAATAAATACCTTTGGAATATTTTCCATGGTTCTTCTTCTCTGTGTATATCAGTATTTTCTAAGACAAATATCATTTCTCTTTTTTCCACTTTTTCGTAGGTTTTAATATCATCAACCTCTTCTTTCGTTATTTCAGCAAAAGTATTACTTTGCTTTTGTGATAAGTATGCTTGTAATTGAGCATATAATGGATCATTTTCTGGAATATCTTCCAGATGGATTGATGATGAGGCTTTTTCTTGCGTCTTTGAGTTTAAATTATATAAACTCATTCCTTCTTTTTGTATTATAGGAGTATTTGATGAAGATCCATATGATGATCTTGATGAACTTGGGGACGATCTTCCCCTTCCTCGAGAGCTATGGCCCCTTCCTTGTTTCTTAGTTATCCAAGGATGTTCCATCCTACAAACAAAACATTGAAATTTATTCCCAATAAACATCAATATAATTATTTTCTTCTCCGATTTGTTGGAATAAGTCTATTATCATTCCATATATAATCTTCCAACAAATAAGTTCTTTCGGATCTCTGTTAAGAGGGAGAACTTTTAATATAGTAATTAATCTTTTTTCAGTAAAAAATAAGGAGATAGGGATATCACCATGTTCAGAATTTTCGGAATCACTAAAATCGTTACTCATTTTGTATGTATTCTCGGGATAGGAAGTCTGGAAGGGAGTTATCACTTCCTTTCTTATATAGAATTTCGAAGTCAAAATGGGCTAACTGCGCTTGCCACATTGCAAACATTAATTTAGAAGCATCATGTTTAAAATCTTTATCAAACATATATTTAACTGATTGAGCATCAGTTTTTATTATAAATTTCTGATTATATAAATCATCTTGAAATTTTAAAACACATTTTACAATAGTTAATATTTCATGAGCTACCGTTGCATATTTTTATGAGCATCGCTCCATTTACCTGAATGAAAACGAATCAGATATTCATTCTTATCATGTGGATTGATTGGTTTTAATATTCCACCATAACCAATATTGGACGCATCAGTCTCAACAATCTTTGGCCAATTTGGATTAGCAAGAGTTAAACAAGGCAATGCTTTAACCCTTTCTTTTATAGTTTTAACTAAATTAGTGAGACTATCAGTCCAAGGTTTCTTATAATCCTTTTTTAGCCTGTCATATAAGGGGGCTAAATCACGAGATAAATTCTTGTAAAATGGGGAAATATAATTTAAGTTGCCCAAAAACTGTTGTAGCTATTTTCTTAAAAATATCCAAGTACTTAATATGCATTTCGAGAGTTTTTGAATAAACCAAAAAATCATCAATATAAACGATGATAAAATTCAAATACGTATTAAAAATATCATTCATAATTTTTTGGAATTCAGAGGGAGTATTTTTTAAACCAAATGGCATTACATTTCATTCGTATTGTCCAAATGGAACATTGAATGCTGTTCTACAAGAATGATCTTTAAATAATTGAATTTGCCAATATCCAGATTTTGAATCAAATTTTGAAAAGATATTAGCGTCGTAAAATCTGGTTAATAAATCCTTTTTATTTGGAATAGGATACCTAATCCATTTTAAATATTTATTTAGAGGTTTATAAATTATCAATAACCTGGGAACGCCGCGTTCCTTTTCTACTGCATTGTTGACATAAAACGCAGTGCAAGACCAAGGAGATTTTGAAGGCTTTATCAGTCCTTTTCGTAATAAGTTATCTATTGCCTTTTTACAGAATTCGACCAATTCGGTGTTCATCTGACAAGGTCTTGATTTTGTAGGAATATTTTCCTCTGAGAAATTGTCTTCATAAGGAAGAATTACAATATGCTTTTTCCGATTCCAAAAAGCACTTGGATGATCATCACAAACATCAATGGCCATTTTTTCTGATATTAGTTTAATCTTTTCTTGTACTTTAGTAGATTTTAAAGTATCAAAAATATTCATGCTAAATATCTCTAGCTGTAATGAATCAACATGTTTTTGCTTCATATTAATTAAAGCATTAATGTCACGAGAAATGGGCTCGGTGATAAAAGTATAACTAATATCTTGATTTTTATAAGTAGCCAACAATCCCTTAGCAGTTATTTTAGTAAAAGGAAAAAATTGTATTTATAAAAGGGGTTCCAAGAATAATATGAGGGTATAACTGTTTTTTTACCAGGAAAAAGAAGTGTGGAATAGAAACTTTATTCTGGCAAATACGAGTGTTAGGCAATTTATACTCTATATCTAAAGCATGCCAAGAAGCAGATTTAACCATACGAGTAGTTTTTTCAAAGTATTTGGTAGGCACCAAACCTTCTTGAATGCAACTTACATATGCTCCACTATCAATCATAGCAATATCAGTTATAGAGAAAGTATTATCAATTAATATGGTGTATTTAATATACCATTTATGAGTTGTAACAACTTGCATCATTCCTAAAAACATATTTTGTTTATGATCAGTATTTATACTTGTTGCCACAGAATTATCTTCTCCTTCAGCAATATTCTTACCTTTATCATGAATTGCTTCAATTTGGGTAATCCGATGATCATGAATAATCTGATTTTGTTTAAGAGATTTAATCTCTTGCTTCAAATATTCAATTTCTCCTTTTAAATCATCAAACGAAGTATCACGTACCATAACAGTTTGTTTAGAAGAAAGTCTATTATGAACTTCAGACAAAGAATAAGGGGCTGAATATTCAAATTCATTTTTCATTATTTCACTAATATTAGATGAATTAGAAGAACTAGTTTTACTAGCAGCGAGCTGAATAATTTTCTCACGCAAATTATGATCGGTAACTTCTTTTAAAAGTTCAATCACATTATCAGAAGTAATAGTGTATAAATTCATATCTTAAAATTGAGATTGTAATTTGTAAAATTCATCGTTTTCACAATAACAAATATCACCATGGCATTTACACTCATTAGCTGTATCTTGCTGCGGTTTATTCGAAGATTAGGGTTGATCTTCATCAGTAACATAACCTGCATCAGAATCATCATAATCTGATTTAGAACCCGAAGTATATAAAAAACTATAAATATTTTCCTGAATATCTTCATTAAGTTCTAGGATTTTAATCTTTTCAAGCTTACAATTCGGAGCAATATGACCTAATTTTCCACATTTATAACACTTGATTTTTGCAAGATCTATTTTTGGTAAATCTATTAGATTTACGCTGAGCTTTCCTTTCTTCTTTTTCTTCTCTAGACCTTCATCTAGATCGTCTTCGTTTCCGATGAGACCTATGAGGTTCTGATTTAGAATTCTCAATCTTGGTTCCTTTAGATGTATCAGGTAATCCAAACTGGGTACAAAAGTCTCCTAATTGAGATCTTTCTTTCAGCTTATCAAGCTTAAGCTGTCTTGATAATTTTAACTCATTGCACAAATTTATACCTTCTTGAGTACAAGATCCTATAAGCTTTCCATAAGTATAAGCTCCATAAGGAATTATCCCTTGCAGATCTCTCAAAGTCTTTTTTACTCTTTCCGCAAATACAGGAGGCAAACCATCTATAAATTTGTCTTCCCAAAATTCCATGCCATTTTCTGGAAGCTCCATGACTCTACTTAAATAAGTGTCTTTGTACCATCAAAACTCTCCTAAATGTCTACATCTAAGACCATTAAGCAAGGATCTAATGCTTTCATACTGATTGGTAAATCTACCACTAAATTGGTCTAAAATAGTTAAGACTAGGGTATAAACAACGTCTTTCCTATTTTTAACTAAGGCAAAACCTAAGTTATCAACTCCTTCGTTTGCAGCTTTAGCATTTATCACCTCTGCTTTGGCATACATAGTCATATAATTATCCCACCAGCCTCTCAATTGGCCGGTAAATCCTGCAATGATCATCTTGCAGATGGTCCTATCAGTGTTATTGACACTCTTACAGATAGTAGCGTACATAAGTATTCTATGAACAAGAATCGTCAATTGCCTATATGTTAATCCATCAAGATTCCATTCATAAATCTAACTTTCACTATAAGAAGTGTTAGTCTGATTCCAATCTCTTTCCTCTATCAATACATCTTGAGGAGTAGGTCTAGGGTAATAATAGGTTTGCATACTAGGTTTTATAGGATAGGTAGCATTACCACTATTCTTCTTTGGATATCCGCGAAGTTTATTAACTTCCGTCTCCACTTGTGTCTTGAAATCGAAAGTCGCTTCCATTACGTCTGCAAAATCTTCAGTAATACTTATAGGTTTCGCACTTGCACCAAATTCTGAAAACTTTTTATCAAGAAGTTTTTTGAAATCATGAAGAGGTCTAAGAATAAAATCCTTAATCTCAGGATGTCTTTGAATTGGAACATCAGGCTGTTTATACGTAGAAGCCTGCTCAGAAATGGATTTTTTAGATTTTAGTTCATTATCAATTTGAACAATCAAGTTTATTAATTTATCTAATTTTTTATCAAGAGAACAAATATGTTTGCCAATAAATTTAACATAAAGACCCAGATAATTATTCTGAGAGATAATACTATTAATTTCATTGATACTTACCGCTGCTACCTCATTATCAATAAATTTGTGAAACGCAGTAAAACTAATGCCAATATTATTAGGTAATATGAACGGTGCTTGCGGCGGATAAATAGCTTTAATTATATTGCCTGATTCATCCTTATACGATCTCTCAAGAACATTAATGTATAAAGGCAAATAAGTGGTTATAAACCAAGGTACAAAAAACATAATATGATTATGTGAAGCACAAGTTTAAAAAACTCTTGAGAAATATTATTTAAATCATCTTCACTTTAAGTGTCAAAAAAACAAGTTTTAAATCGATTCCATTTATCACTTGCAAATTCATTTTGAATATATTTTCTTGCCAGTGAACCTGGACTACAATCAATTTGATGTCCATTCATCATTAAGTACTATTAGGATCAAAATCCATCATGGATGCAGAAGGAATATCCGTATTAGAAATATCAGATGAATTATCCTTTCCTTGAACAACATTTAACTTAGGATCAATTTTAATTATTTTTTTTCTGCAGAAATAATGGATGATAAGGTATGCAGAGAAGCAGCACGATTTCGAGCTGGACCATAAGTAGGCTCAATTGGGGAGATATGCTGAATTGCCAATAATTTTCTATCAGAAAAAGAATGTCTATTATATGAGACACTTTTATCATCAAACTGCATACAAATCTTTCCATCGGAATTTTGAGTGATATCAGAATACTCAGAGTTGGTAACCGCATCTTCCATATGCTCAGGTGGTATAACTGAATCCAGAATCCAAGTAGTAGGAAAATTAATTTCTTCCCATTTTATAGGTCTTCTAGTAGTGACCTTCAATCTGGCGAAACTAGTTTCTACCAAAATAGTATGATCAGATGTATCATATAATTTACATTTAGGATTCAAAGTAGCAAGCAATTTAAAATGAATTCTATACGATAAACAAATTAATTCAGATCCGGGTGCATAATTATAACTATGCTTCTTTACATTTAAAGTTAAAGCATTTAATATATTAGAATTAGTTAAACATAACTGCAAATTCGGCTGAGCATTAAAATATACTGGGCCATAAGCAACTGTAGATTCTATCGAACCCATCAAAGATTGTCTAAAATTTAAATTACGCGCATCACGTAAAGCTGCTAAGAATGTTTCTGGTAACCCTTTAAGAGTTATTGGTTTAAATGCAATTTGAACCATACCAACATGCAAAAATTTATATTGAGATTTATATAATTCAATATCACGCTTATTTAATAAACGAATAGTTTGTTCAGGCGAATTTAACGCGAAAGACTGCTCAGTAGTTTTTATCAATTGTTTATTAGAGATTTTATCAAACCAACCATAGTCATAAATGGTTTTTATATTTACTTTAGAAATAGTCCATTTGTTTAACAAATCAAGATTTTGAGGTATATCTACCTCTTCTAGACGAGTAGATTTAATTTCTCCAAGATCCATAGAGAAGAGAAATTATCTATGCCGAAATACTTCACATCAGACCCATATATTTCATGAAAGTTCCTTGGCTCTGATACCATACAACCAGGATCTTCGATGAAGGGTGGTAGTCTGCGCGATCATCTTCGATCTAGCTTGTTTGTCATCCGAACAAAATCGAATCGAAATATATACAGATTTTTATATAATTTAATGACTGTATGGAAGGATCAGATCCTTTTACCCAAGCAAGGGATCTGTCCAGATCCAAATACGTATTGTTAGTGAAGCCCATGTGTTTAGCAGTTCTAACCGGGTATGAAACACCCTTTTCATTCTTTTTATATCGTGCTAAGACCGCGGCTGGCTAGACGAAGTCACTAAGACAAAGCCACTAATGTGTTGTATTGAATCTGAATATACCACCTTCACGGAACCGAGCCAAAAACTTATATAAAAATCTATTCGTATTTTGATAAATTGTAGATTTTTCATGGTATAGATAAATCTGAAGTTAGTTTTCCGACATAGATTAAATTCTTTAGCCGGACATAGTCACGTCGTTAGATCGAAGAATATAAATTATTAAAGCAGATAAATAAAAGACGGTACCTTGTTGTGAACAGCAACCTTTATTAAACTTCCGGCCAAAGTCCGGCAAACTTACAAGACTAGAGAATTTTTACAAGAGAGAGAGAGAATACAAGAAGAGGGGGTTTCTAAAACCTGCCTCAATTAAAGAAAAACAAACTTATTTATAGGAAAAAGAAAACATCTTTGTACAGGACTCTGGGCCCTTATCTGGGTCCTGGTAACAGTGTATTTGCTATTGAGCTACAGTGTTGCTACAGTAGTGCGGGCCTTTTACCGTCTCATAGTGCTTATCTGCTAAAGCTTGTCCTTTAGTTTTGCCAAATAATCTTCGGCTTTCTTCAATAAAGATTCAAGCTCATCTTCTTCATATGGTTGAGCTTCATGCATATCATCAGTTATTTCACTACGCATTGACGAATCTGATTTAGTGTAATGGGTTATATTACTTAGCAGATTTTTCTTTACTTCTTCCAAATATTTATTGATCATTTCTGCTTGATCTTCCTCATCTTGATTAGAAATTTTTCTTGCCATATGACGCACAGAAGTATCAACCATGATTCCTTTATGAGGAATTGTTGTATATTCCTGGACAGTTTTGGAAATTAAGTCTAGTAATTCTTGTCCATAGATTGCCTTTGATTGAGGGTCTTTCTTCATCAACTTGTCCCAAAACTTATTATAATAAGTCCGGTATAAACAAGGAATTTGTTCCTAAGTAAAATCTACTTCTGGAACCCATTTATGAATCCATGGCACAGAAAATTCTATAAAGAAATAAATCTGCTCAATTTGTTGTAAATAGCAGATGTGTTCTTGCTGGTATAACTTGTTGAGGTCTGGAGAAACATTTTTCCATTCTCTGTATAACTTTAGAAATGGTTCGGGCAATATTTTTATAGTTGGCCCGTGGTATGACCACCAATTTAAAAACCAATTTGGTAAAGGATTAACAAATATTTTTGCACATACTTTGATAAACCAAGTATGTTTGTGTCGCTCATTGTTATAACAAAGGACTTTAATAAAAGCTTGGATATAATCCCAATAGGTAAATTTCATAGTGACCTTATTAAGGCTAAATTCTCTTTCGGTCATTGAGGAAATACCCCAATCTTCAATGGCAATAATTTGCTTTATAATCATTTTGGAAAAGTTATAAACAGCACACTTGTATTATATCCCGAAAACTGTTGAAATTCGACACCCATACTTCTCAAAAGATTTTCATAATAGGTCCGAGTTTTGTATGACTCACCCGAAAAATAAAGTCCATTCAATAAATACCTTTGGAATATTTTCCATGGTTCTTCTTTTCTGTGTATATCAACATTTTCTAAGAGAAATATCATTTCTCTTTTTTCCACTTTTTCGTAGGTATTAATATCATCAACCTCTTCTTTCGTTATTTTAGCAAAAGTATTACTTTACTTTTGTGATAAGTATGCTTGTAATTGAGCATATAATGGATCATTTTCTGGAATATCTTCCAGATGGATTGATGATGAGGCTTTTTCTTGCGCCTTTGAGTTTAAATTATATAAACTCATTCCTCCTTTCTGTATTATAGGAGTATTTGATGAAGATCCATATGATGAACTTGGGGACTATCTTCCCCTTCCTCGAGAGTTATGGCCCCTTCCTTGTCCCTTAGTTATCCAAGGATGTTCCATCCTACAAACAAAACATTGAAATTTATTCCCAATAAACATCAATATAATTATTTTCTTCTCCTATTTATTGGAATAAGTCTATTATCATTCCATATATAATCTTCCAACAAATAAGTTCTTTCAGATCTCTGTTAAGAGAGAGAACTTTTAATATAGTAATTAATCTTTTTTCAGTAAAAAATAAGGAGATGGGGATATCACCATGTTCAGAATTTTCGAAATCACTAAAATCGTTACTCATTTTTGTATGTATTCTCGGGATAGGAAGTCTGGAAGGGAGTTATCACTTCCTTTCTTATATAGAATTTCGAAGTCAAAAGGGGCTAACTGCGCTTGCCACCTTGCAAACATTAATTTAGAAGCATCATGTTTAAAATCTTTATCAAACATATATTTAACTGATTGAGCATCAGTTTTTATTATAAATTTCTGATTATATAAATCATCTTGAAATTTTAAAACACATTTTACGATAGTTAACATTTCATGAGCTACCGTTGCATATTTTTTATGAGCATCGCTCCATTTACCTGAATGAAAACGAATCAGATATTCATTCTTATCATGCGGATTGATTTGTTTTAATATTCCGCCATAACCAAGAACTGAGCTCTGCTAGTTGATGAGGCAGAAAAAGGTATCATAGAACTGAGCTCTGCTAGTAGATGGATGGTAAGTAGTCATAAAGTTACAGTTGATCGTACGTATCTGCTACTTTTTCTTTTATTGTTTATTGTTATGGCAGTGAGGTAAAAAACAATATGAATATAAGTTTTTTATAGTGACACATTCCATCACATTGTTATGCAAAACACAATAGGCTTCAGTTCAAAATTAGTTTCCTCTCATTTGGCTATAGTTAGTATGGACTAATTGTCATACTAGTAGAGATTGACAGGTATCATAGTTTTCGATTTCTAGTTCTTAAGTCCTCTAAATCATATGTTCCTTCATCACAGAGGAGAGGAAAGAGAGCTTGAACATCGTTTGTCATAAACTGAAGGCATGTTCTGTGTCTAAGAGCACAAACTGTTTTAGTTTACCCCTCTTATTCTGTTTAAGCTGGATACGCCCGCTAAATATTTCTATTAAAAAGGTCTTTATTATTTTTATAGAATGAGAAACTGATTAAATTGGTCCTTAATGTGTGGTAGTTGGGTTATTTTAATCCTTCATATATTTATATGGTGTAACTTTCATGAGATGGGGTAGGTCTTTGTATACTCTTGCCTTCTTAAACTTCACTTATGGTCATAGAATTGTAGAAAAGTGACTATTTTAGTCCTAAACAGTCTCATTTTGTCTTCTTATAAAGAAAGAAATATGAACTCAAAAAATCTGCTAGAATACCTAAATCTGCAATCTGAACAGGCACAAACTGTTTTAGTTTACCTCTCCTCATTTTGTTTATCCTTATCAGCTCAATTTATATGCTTAGGTATATTCATGTTTTTGTGTTCCAAGCATATACTGAATCTGCAATCTTCTAGAATACACTGAATCTGCAATCTGCTAGAATACATAGTGCTGCCTGAACTAAAAAAATCTGTAGTCTGCAATATGTAATCTGGAACTGCTGGAATCTGGAACTTGTTGCCTCTCCTATAACTGCTGCAATCTGATTTGTTGTACATGGTTTGTTTTGATTTTTAATTTCATTTTAAATGTGTAAGGAAATGGAGGTGATCAAATTTGAAGGGTCGCCCAAGTCAATTTGATCTCATTGAAGTGGATGATGAAGAATTTTCGAACTATTATAAAAGTTTGAATACGTTATATTTTATTTTGTGAAATATATTCATTTCTAGAATATATTGAACTATTGTTAGAGTACTTTTTGAACTATTGTGTACACATTTAGAATATTTCTTTATAAGTATGTGTATGTACATAAGACATACTATCTTTTGAATTTTATTGCAAATCTATATATTTGAATTACTTATTAGCTAATAATGCTTGAGATTATTTATTGCAAAATAATATTGGTGTTTTTTAATTAGAAATTGTGGCATATAAATATTTTATAGCCAAAATAATATTACCACACTTAAAAGTGTAGCCATATAACTGTAAATTGTGGTATGCACATGGGCAAGGACTACACTTCAAAGTGTTGTCATACATTAGATAGAAAAGGCAACACTTTAAAATCGTGGGCAAAAAGGAAGCAAAGGCCACACTTGAAAGTCTAGTTGTATGAGATAGAAATGTTGCTATATGAGGTACATCACAGCGTGGCCTTTTTGCCTTTTAGGCTACGCTTTTAAGCATAGTTGATAAGTCAACACTTGAAAAGTGTTGCCTAAACTCTAAGGTTACGCTTCTTTCGGCCACCCCTGGAAAAGCGTGGCTGAAAGTAAAAAATTGTGGCCTTTTATCAAAGGCAGCACTTTTTCATAGTGTAGGCCACACTATTCTAGGGTGGTTGTAGACATAAAATGTTGTAACTTTTGTGTATTAAAAGTAGCTTTCATATAGAATTATTTTTTAGAAAATTAAAAAAGCCGTCTACAATAGTCGGAAGATCACCTAATAGTTAATTAATTAACTATTACGACAACCGTAGTCGGCGTTATTATATTAATAAATTATTATTTATTAAGTATTCCGACTACAATAGTCAGTAGTATTTAAATTACTAAAATATTATTTTACTACCGTTACGACTACAATAGTCAGCAATTCAGGTACTTTAATGGTCGGCCTTTAATTTATATCTAGTGACTATGGTAGTCGGCAAGTATTTTTCGACGCTCAATCTGCCGACTACTCAAAAGTAGTCGGAAAGTCATCGGAAAACTCCATTTTCCGACTACATTCCGGCCAATTTTGAAATCGGCAAACAACAAAATTCTAGTAGTGTAATATATTCCACATTTGTATTAAATGTCGCTATTTTAGCAACATTTTTGCTAAAAGTCGCTAAAATCAATGACATTTTACAAAAAATGACACTATTTTAGTGACATTTTTTCTAAATCTCATTAAAATAGTGACATTTTTTCTAAATGTCACTAAAATCAATGACATTTTGCAGTAAATGTCATAATATATTCGACATTTATATTAAATATCACTATTTAAGCGATATTTTTTCTAAATGTCACTGAAACCAATGACATTTTTGTAATAAATGTCATATTATATTCGACATTTGTAGCAAAATGTCATCATTTAAATGAAATTTTCGCTAAATGTTGCTAAAAACAACGACATTTTGCAATAAATGTCATTATCATAGTGACATTTTGGACCAAATGTCATTATATTTACGATATTTGATACCAAATGTCATTATTTTTACGACATTTGACATCAAATGTCATTGTTTTATGACATTTTGTTCTTAAATGTCGTGAAATTCTTTATTTTCCGACATTTGTTTCAAATGTCACCAAATTAATGTCGTCGCATGTACATTTTCTTGTAGTGACAATGGTGATAAAACACAACCTAAAGCTCTATAATCTAAACCTAGCCTAACTCCACAAGTATCAATCCTAACAAGATAAACATTATCATCTATACCACAAGCGAGGCTACAAGCCTAAACTAAGGATCCCGACACCCAGAAAAGGCCCAAAGCTCCTACGACATCAAGAAAAGATGGAATAAAAGGATGGAAGCTAAATACCCAACAAATACAATACAAAATCACATGTAGTCGATACTAAGAATTATCTAAGAATCACAATCAAGAAAGTAGACTGAAGCCTACCTCAAAGGCGATCATGCATACTCCGAATCCACCACACACGAGCTAATCATTTATGAAACTCCTCCAAGAACTACCACACTATCAAATTATCAATCACAATCTCATTACGGATGTTTAGACACTAAATTTGCAATAATTGGAAATTGACCCAAAATCAAGTCAAAACAAAAATGTTGGACCTACATTGAGAATCCCAAAATTTACTCCATCAAAAGTTCCTAAATAGCTCAAGGAATTTGTGCCCCGAAAATGGGCTCTATCTACGCTCGAAAATGGGCTAAAAGGACCCATGCAATAATTAACCAAAAATATCACCATTAAAGATCTTAGGCAGCCCTTTCTGGGCAGAAATTATCTCGAAATGATCATTTCAAAACTTCCCCGATTACTCCAACACGTAGCCACGCAAAAACCCAAACCAACGCGACTGGAATGAGCTCAATCGAAGCTCTTTAGCTAAAGAAATCATATTTAGATAATGAGGACTAAAGCTGATTTTCGAAATTTAAATACCAAAAATTCTGGTCACTAAATGGTAATTTTGGTCGCTAAAAGTCTACACCAACAACACCAGGTTTTGCTTTTTTTTGAAGTCTCCGAACATACTCTCAAAATTCGTTCAGGACCCAACAAAAATAAACCAGATATACTACCCCACTAAATTTGGCACTCCAACTCCACGAAACCATCAAAACTTTAATCCAAGTTCATATCGATGAAAAATGGGTCCCGTACTCAAACTCTATTTTATGCTAAAATCCACAAAAATGCTCGAAATGAGGCAACTAAATTCGGCATTTCAAACTCCACGAAACTATCAAAATTTTAATCCAAGTTCATCTCGATGAAAAATGGGTCCCGCACTTGATAACGCTTAACTACACCTCATCGAATACTAGGTGTAGGCGATCGTAATCTAGTATAAACCCAACAACGAGTTGGGGTCGATCCCACAATGAGTGATATAGAATGGAATTCAATTAAGAAGTAGAGATTGCGATCTAATCAGCTATAGAAGTAAACATTATCGAAACCAAGCAAAGTAAATTATAAGGTTTGACAACAAATGTCAGATAAGGGGATTACGTTTTTAAAGTAACAACGACTTCAATTACAAAAACAAAGGGGGTAATCAAATAGAGAAGGGTCATTGGGGATGTGATCGATTATAATTGTCAATTTCGCTAGACTGGTGATTACTAATTATTGAAATTTGCTAAATCTTAGTGGGTAGGCTAGACTAAAGATGCAATAATTTTCTCTCGAACAACTAGTATGATTCAAGCGAGTTCTTTCGAACCTTGACTAGCTTAAAATTATGAACAACCCAATACCTCAATTTATCTACTTTCTCGAGCTATATGGGTAGGATCAAATTAAGATTGAATCTCTCGAGCTGAACCCACAACAACCCAATCACTACAATTATCAATCGATAGCCTTAACTCTAAACCTCACTCTCAAGCAGGCATAAAACAGTAGACTAGAATTGCAATTTCCACTACAATTCATAAATAAAATCTCAGATATCAATCAAACCCTCTTCAAAATGGCAATTAAATCAATAATTAATAACAGCATAAGCTAATTAAGACAATTAATCACATCATCATACCCCCAAGGATGGGGTTTTTAGCTACACATTATAAAAATTAAGAAGATGTTACCCTTATCATTCTCCATGAGTTGGGTGATCAATTACAAGTCTTTATAATGCTTTCAATCAACTAAAATAAAAAATCCACCAAAAATCTTTACTCCCCCAGCTCTAAAAGTGCCAAGAACAATGTTTTTGTGCTTTTCTTTGAAAAACCCAGGATAGGGATGTGCAAGAACACATTTTTTTCTTTTCAAAATTCACTTTATACCGTCCCAGAATTTTGCCTTCAGGATCATTCAGTGGAATAAGTCGAGTGTCGCCGACGTGTCGATGTACCCATTGCTCCTCTCCTTCACCTTGTAGGCCTGAGTCTTCACCTTTTCAGCGTTGTGATTTTAGGTGATCTAAGTCAGGTTCTTCGACCTAATTGGGTTCTCTGACCTAGTCGACAATACACCAACTATCCCTTCTTACCACCATTTTCTACCTGCATTTTCCCAACCATTCTATAATTTAGGCAGGCTAATACTCATTCGCCGATCCATTCGGTGATCCGCTGAATTTCCTTTATGAAAGGGCTAGCATAATGTATCATTAGGGGGGCTGAGGGACCACTCGGCGGTTCGCCCAGTGGTCCTGGCGATCACCAGGGTTGCCTTCTCCAACTTCTTCAGCTTTTGTACTTCTTTTTGCCCTGTTCCGCTCCTTTTCGCTCGGTAATTTCCTTTCCTTGCTCTTTTGCCTTCATTGCTGCAAATCAACACTTTAACATCAATTTAGAGCATAAATTAGGCATTAAGGAAAATAAAACTATGAAAAAATAACCCTAAATGAATCAAAATCTCACACTTATCAGCACTGAAACTCCATTTTAAGCTAAAATCCGCAAAAAGTCTCGAAATAAAACTAAAAGCCTCAGGAACTACACAAAAAGTCATCTAAACTAAACTCGATACTCCAGAGCTAATCACACCGACAGAATTCTCATTTGAGCATGTTTCCCAAGAATATTGATCGAACTCAAACTTTGATCAAAGCTTCCAAATTAAAAATATCTAATGACAAAAGCTCACACCGAAAGTCTCGGGGACGTGAACCAACCATGCCCCCAACCTAAAAAAGACCCTTAAGAGTTGATGGAACTGTTAAAAATGCATTCGGTGATCGTCTTCCTAAACTTTTGATCGAATTCAACCTTTCAAGTTTCAAAGGCTCAAAAACATGAAAAATTACACAAAACTTAAATGAACGACCCAGCGAATGAACTATCACTCCCAAAAAGTCATAAATGACTTAGGGTAATAACATGAGAACTCTAAATGCTGAAAAGATTGGAAAATAAAGGATATGACCTTGAGGGTCATTACAACATCCATTACTAAAATAACTTTCATCCGTGAAAGTAGAATAATAGTCACAAATTGAAGGCATGAAAAGATGAGGATATTGGGTCCACATGCTCCACAAGACCCTGAGACACCTTCTAGATTGAAAAATTCCACCATAAAACTCAGGCTAAGAGGAGAATCCTCAAGCTCACTTCAAAACTCTAAAATTTCCTTAATATCTATTTTGGGCTCCAACTCTCACCCAACAGAGCCGAACTGCTGATTTTTCTTCATGGTATCCTGTGTCTATTATCTCGGATCAAGGTTCTCAGTTCATGTCTAGATTTTGGAGGACCTTTCAGGAAGAGTTGGGCACTAGGGTTTACCTTAGCACAAGTTTCCAGTCACAGACCTATGAGCAGTCAGAGCGTACTATTTAAGTTCTTGAGGATATATTACGTTTATATTTTTTAGATTTTAAAGGTCATTGGGATAAATTCTTTCCTTTGGTGGAGTTTTCGTACAACAACTACCACTCTATTATTCAAATGGCCCCATTTAAGGTCTTATATGTTAGGTGTTATCGCTCTTTGATTGATTGGTTTGATTCTACAAACCTTAGGCTGGAAGGTACTTATTCTCTTTAGGAGGCCATAGATCAGGTGTGTGTGATTCAGGATAGGCTCAAGACAACTCAAAGTAGGTAGCAAAGTTATGTCGATCGTAGGTGTCGACCTTTGAAGTTTGTAGTTGGTGATTGGGTATTCCTCTGTGTATCTCCCATGAAGAGCGTGATAATATTTGATAGGTAGGGTAAGCTAATACCATGTATATTACGCATTTCAAATCCTCCAGACAGTTGGTGATATTGCTTATGAGTTTTCCCTACCTCCAACTTTTTCACCTATTCACCCAAATTTTCATATTTTGAAGTTAAGTTGGTATGTTATTGATGATTTTCATATGCTTCGGTATGACGCAGTTGAGTTGGATGATCGTTTGAACTTTATGGAGGAGCCAATTTCTATTCTAGCTAGAGATGTGCTGCAGTTGCATTCGAGAGCCATTCCTATGGTAAAGGTCTATTTGAGGCATCATCAGGTTGAGGAGGCTTCCTGGGAGACCAAACATTAGATGCCAGAGCAGTTTTCCAAATTTTTTGAGCCTTTAGGTACTTCTTGACTTTTACATTTGTGGATGAAAGTCCTTCTTAGTGGATGTTGTAATGATCCTCCTAGTCATTTCTGTGTAAATATCTTCCCTTCATCGGTTAGAGTGTTTCTATAGAGACTATAAGTCATTCATGACTGATTAGGACTTATAGTTCTGTCACCTTGTCATTTGTTTTGTCTTTAGGCAAGTTTCCATGTTTTGGATCTTTTGAAACTTGAACGATTGATTTTGGTTGAACGTTCAGGAATGCAACCTCAAAATACAATTTTGATGGTTCCATCAGCCCTGGAAGGGTCATTTTGGGCAAGTTGCAAGGTTTGCCCAATCTTCGAGTCTTTTGATGCGAGTTTGTGCCATTAGGTATTTTAGGTTTAAAGTTTTGGCCAATGTTTGACTTAATAAACATTCTTTGTAAATGTGCTTGGATGAGAATTCCGTCAATAAGGTTAGCTCCAGAATATTGATTTTGATCTAGAATAACCCTACATGTAGATCTCAATGCTTTTTGGCTAATTCCGAGCCTCTTTATGGATTTTGTCTCAACAATGGAGTTTAGGTGTGGGACCCCCTTATTGTGGAAAAGACATTGGATGAAAGTTTTAACTAGACCATTGAGTCTGGAATGTTTAATTTAGAAGGGTAGCATATCTAATTTGCGTGCACGGGGTTCCGAACCAATCCCGAGAACCCGAGAAGAGTTTGATGACCTTGCTAAATTTTTGAGTGGCTGAATTTGGTGCCCCTGTTTTTGCCGCCATGGTGTCATTAGATCAACCTTCGCTTTAGCATACAAGGCTCCGCTTTAGTGGGCTAGGCCAGCCAAGCGGCAAACGCTATAGCGGCCTTGGCTCGCTTAAGCGGGGATCGCTTTAGCAGTCAGGGCTTCACTTTAGCGAGTAAGGCTCTGTTCTTAAGCAGCCCTGGCATCGCTTAAGCTACTTTTGCTTATGAAGACAGTGGCTCGCTTAAGAGAGGCCCTCCTTGCTTTCCCAATCATTTTAGCACCATTAGTGGCTTCTTTTACGGCACAAGCATTAGTGTTAAGAGTGGACGTAATCACCTCACAATCCAAGTTTGTAAATTCAATTTTGAGAGTTGTGGGACTTCAATTCTGGTGATTCAAAGCTTGGTTTGATTTGGCAACTTGGGATACGCGTTAGAGTGTTTGGGGAGCATTGGGGAGACTTTGATTGAGGTAATTTCAATCCTAAAGGGGTTGTCCAACACTTGCTTTAAGCTTTTATGGTGTTCTTGTTGCATGTTGTTTGCTTCATTTTGTACCTCGTATTGTGTTCTATTTGGGAGACTAGTTTGGGGAGGATATTAGGACCTTTTGACGGAGTCAATTTCAGTTTTTTTGGTTCGGATCCCATATTTCTTATTTTGACTCCAATTGTGGTCCATCTTTATTCTATGTGATTTTAGTGTCTTATCAATTATATTAACATTATAATTCTATAACTTATAGTGTGGCAACATTCAGAGGTCGTTTGGAGGGGAAAAGCTCTGGAGATGTGATTTGGAGCGCGCGCATTAAGCCTAAAGGTAGGCTACGATATTTAGTTAATTATTAAACTTGATTATTGGAAAGTATGTTGGTTTGTGTGAATTTGGGGCGGGTACGTATTTTATCATTCTAGATTACTTTGAATCCATGCTTTAGACTTTATCGGGCTTTTAGGGACAAGAAATATGTTGGTGGATTATTGTAATTATCCTTACCTTGTGGAGGGCCATCGTTGTTGTTATTACTGATTGATTTGAGAATGTTTGCCCTTAGTCTAGCCTTAGAATAGTTCTTGTCATAGACTTGTGATATTGGAGTCGCTTGGCATTAATTTTGCTCAGACGTTATTTCGGACGGCTTAGCTCCCTGTAGCAGACTTAAGTCTGATAGAATGAGCCTAGATTAGGCGTTGACTCATCCTTGTCGACCTTCTATCCATTATCCCTCTTCCTATGGCCCCATGTGTGATACCCCAAATATTTATAAACTAAGGCCTGAACCATTATTTAATTGTATGTAAAATTGAATCGGGTGATTCTTAAGTTACTCATATGTGTAAGGGTCATTTATTTGGTGTTCAAATGCATTTGGATATGACTTAAGGTCACAAGAAACCCCTAGAAAAAATTTGAGTTGAAAGCTTCATTTCCGATTAAGTTTTGACATAATATTCTACTTAGGTCAACTTCAAACGATCATATATCCTAGCACATAATGAATTAGGCGGCCTATGACTTACAAAACTAAAGTTCTTTGAGTCCTCTTTCCAACGCCACCAAGTTTCCTTCGTTTCATGTTTAGAGAAAAAAGTTATGACTGTTTTACCAAAGACTGTCAACTAGAGTTTTTTGAGTCTGTAAACGATGAGCCCAACCGACGGGTCTAGGTTGAACGATGACCCATCATGTGAGGTCGTCGGTAGAGTATTGGGAGTCAGCTTTTGGGACCCAAATCCTACGGACCCAACTGATGAGCCGTAGGTGGACCTACGGGCCATTGTTTGGACCCGTAAATGGACTTTTGAGACTTAAAACTCAATATAAAATCCACGGATGGGATCTACGATCCATGGGTCAAACCACGACCCGTTGATGGACCCGTAGAAGGATATTTTTGCTAATTTTAAGAAGGGTAGTTTAGTTTTTTCCCACTCATTCTAAGCCTAAAACACGACTTTTTTCCACCTAATTAAGGTCTAAACAGTGTTAAAAAATTATTTTACGTTCTTTAACACTTCGAAGACTTAGAGAAAGGATTCAAGAGGAGAAAGGCTAGGGTTTTCTATCGTTCATCAAATTTCATTGATTTCGCCAAGAACTTTGTTCTTCCCAGGTATGTAAGGCTATCATAGTGATGGACTGAGCTCCTCCTCACACCCTACATCTAGTTTCTATTAATAAAGAATAATCTAGGGTTACATCCTTAGTTTTGATAACTCTTGAGATAAGTTTGTTGTTGAACTCTGAATTGCTATTCCTAATTTTTGAGTTGCTATATATTAAGCCTTGAGATTCTTGAGTTAATTATTCACGTCTATTTTCAGCATGAACCCTATTATTTGAGTATTAATTGAGTTACCGATGAGAATCTTTTTAACCGAATAATTATCTAAAATTGATTTTATGAGAAAGTAAAGAGGAGTTTTTGAGGAAAGTAAAGAGGAGTTTTTGAGGAAAGTTTAAAGAGACATTTTGAGTAAAGCTCAAGGGAACTATTGATTTCCAAATTTATCATTTTTGCATTGAGAAAAGATGCGTTCAGAGTTAATTCAGAGAAATTACCTCTTTTAAGAGGATAGTTTGAGCAATTATGACAAACCAGAAAGAGTAATATTTTTATACATTGAGCAAAAGTAAATATTATTGGGAGTAGTATTGAGCACCGATATGGGGGAGAGTTCAGACAATTCACTGCCCACATAAACCATGTCTTGCCATCATGGGTACATGATCATAAATTTTAGATGAATCCTTAGAGACTTCGGGCATAGCTTAGTGGATCCACTTAGTTGAGGTGTTCTATATCCCATCACGATATAGGACAATTTCTGGTAGCATGGACAAGATGTTGTATCGTCACTTAGCTCATAGTGATGGTTGTCGGTTAGAGAATCTCCCAATAGAGTTAAAGTTTATATATCACTTATTATGTTAAAGTTTAAAGAATGAGAAAGTATTTTTGTAAAGTTTTAATGATTTCACTCCTTTAATTTTTTTACATTTAGTTGAGTATATATCTACATCTATTGCAGTCCTTTCATTCAGTTGTTTGCTATTCTGCTCTATTACACACATGTACATTCAATGTACTGATGTCATTCGACCTGCATATTTTATGATGTATATACAGGTATTCAGGATCATCAACAAGCGTTTCGTTGAGATCACTTTGCGCTTGAAACAACTTTGGTGAGCCTCCTTGCTTTCCGAAGGATTTCACAATTACTTTCATGTTATTTTTGAGTTATTTTAGGTTTTGTCCTGACTTCTATCCTAGTATTAGAGGTTTCATAGATAGTTAGAGTTGATGAGTCTCTCAGTATTTCCCTTTTGTTTGAGATGTTTTGAGATTGTTTTGCAAAGTATTATTATTGTTGCACTTAAGTATTTTCAGACAGTTTGAGTTAAGTATTTACTTGAGTTTAAATGATCTAAATTCTATTTTAAAGCTTCATTATGATTGAGTAAGTCTTCCGCTAAAAAGTCAGCCATGCCAAGGGTTCGCTTGGGGATCAGAAATGGTTCTCGAGTACTGGCCACGCGTAGGTTGTAGTCTTGGGGTGTGACACCATGATTACAATTGTGTTATCGAGATTTTCTTGGTCTCTTAGGACTGGAGTTAGTTAAAGCTTGAAGTATTGTACTGATTGTCTAGGACTGGACGTCTTTCCACAGTGATTCTTTGATGACGAGTTGATATTGGATCCTTCAGAAGCCATTATAGTCTCCGAATTAAAGATCTGGTCATACTTCTCTCTATCCTCTATTGAGTTGATTTTTACTTAATCGCAGATTAAAGGTATGGATATTTGATCTTCAACCACAGTTCGTGATTCAGGATCATTATCCTCTACGAAGTTGATATCAATCAACTTGTTCTTGGTTACATAGAGGATGCACTTGATTAGATGTCTGAGCTATGACTTCTGTGGTCCTTTTTGGCTGATCTACTTGCGGTTCTAGATCTAGGCTACGCATCATTTGGATCTATACTCATCATGACTTGTTCTTTGTAGTTATGGCTATTATGTGTACCCATTGGGATTATGGAAGTCCATTCAAGTTTTTACTTAAACTTGCGCATAAGTATACCTTCTGGTTTTATGGGTCCTAGTTATATTTAACTAGTTGTAATTACTTCTTTTTTGTTTTTAGTACACTCGTGTGCTTTCTTTTAGCTTTCTATTCTTTTGACCACTGTGTGTGTTTTATTCTCGCATTTCATATTGCTTTTACTTCTCTTGCTTAATTGGTCTATGATGCCTACTGAGAACATATTCTTCTGGTACTTATGCTACACTCCATATTTTTTCGGTGATTATGCTACACTCTGCATTTGTTCTATGATGTAGGTCTGAGCAACAACTACCAACATTGATATTCGAGTCGGTTGCAACTTCAATTCAGATGCGAGGGTGAGCACATGACATCCTGGACTTACTTGTCTCTATCTATACTTTTTTGGCTCATCTTTGGTATTTTGAGATAGGCCTTGTAGATTGGGTCCACTTTTGGGACTTGCACTTTTTTATAATAGCAGCTCTGTATTTGTGACTTCTAGGCTCCGGAAGGGATCTTATTGTATTTATGTTTTGGTTTGCCTGTGCTTGTTCTTCTACTTCTCTTGTTATATTATCTTTTCCACTTTGTTTCTACCCTCGTATCCATTACTTGATCATCTGGGTTATGAATTGACATAACTACTGGTAGGTTATAGTAGGTGTCATCATTACTCGAGAAATCAGGTCGTGACACTTCAATTGAAATTACTGATTGTAAGCTTACCATAGTCAGGAAATTCATAAAGGAGAAACCAATGGAAGAGTTAAGAAAGTTATTTATTAGCCAATTTTAGCTATAGGGATCGGTTTAAATATCTTACTTGATTAGAGAACTAAATCATCACTATGCAACTCCTTGTGAAAGTAGAATCACAACAATCAAAATATATCTCCCTCTATAACTGCTTATTTTCTCTTTACTTCAAAACTAGGAATCGCTCTTTCACCCATAAATACTATGTTTTCCCTTTCCATGGTTATTGACTAACTCGTCATCACATAAATATTACCAGTCTTTCTACTATGTCAAAAAGTTAATGAATTGGATGCATACCACAAATTTTTGCCATCTGTTTAAAGATAGATTCAATGTGCCCCTATTAATGTAATCAATGTAGTCTTGTTCAAGATTTTACGATTGTGGCAGGTTGTTTGGATGTTGTGGTCGAATATAAAGGAATAGTTGACGAAGATTCACATAACCATCCTCAACTTTATTCAGGACCAAGGCATAGTTGATTGATATGTCTACCATATCGCGAATAAGTAAATGGTTGTGCTCCATAGCTAATATTATTAATAGTCTAGGAGTGACATAGTAAATGATTTGTAAGAAGTGTGTCAAGTCAAACATGGACAAATAATTAGAGATGAAGATTCAGTTGAACTAATTAAAGAATTTCATTGAATGTTTTTAACTACCACCCCTTTTAACCCCTATTAAGGGGCGGAATTCTATATATATAAAGTAATCTATCAAGGACGTGAACGTAGATAGTAGGGTATGGAGGTTGTGAATAAAGATGGATGATTAATACTTAGTACGTAGTCAAGCATTGTTGTTG
Source organism: Solanum piurae (assembly GCA_029582685.1). Classification (NCBI taxonomy): domain Eukaryota; kingdom Viridiplantae; phylum Streptophyta; class Magnoliopsida; order Solanales; family Solanaceae; genus Solanum; species Solanum piurae. The sequence continues at coordinate 42,220 of JAJOOO010010925.1, forward strand.
GGATAGTCTTGGCGGTAGTTTAAAGCATCGTATATCGTAATACTCCCTCTGTCCCTAATTACTTGTCCACTTTTCCTTTTTTACTTGTCCATTTTGAAAAATCATGAAAGGACAATTATACATCCATATGATTCATCTTCGCATTGAGCCAACAATAATAACAAACTCAGTGCAATACCACAACGAGGTATGAGGAGGATAAAGTGTACTTAGATCTTACTCCTACCTCGTGGAGGTTGAAAGATTATTTCCGAAAGATCTTCAACTCAATTAATGCACATCAAAGTACCTAAAAAGAAAACACATAAGTAAAGAGGACATAGAAAATAACAGTGAATGCATAAATAGCATTCCGTAAACATAAAAAAGCATTCTAAAAATAGGAGCAATAACAATAACTAAATAATGTGTTGTTTAGTAGGAGTAACAAAAGTTTTACGGCATGCAACTATGAGAAAAAATCTACTACTATTGGTATTTCTAAAATTATGTTTGGAAACAAGTGAATAGAAGTATGTAATTGAATACATGTCTACTTTACACAAGTTTAAGCATCTACTTGTGCACAACTAAAGTTGGAGGGTATAAATGTGAAATGAGGCCAAGTTAAATGTCATATTTATGTATTATGCCAATTTGGATTGATTCATAAATAGTAAATTAATAAAAATTTCCTTCTTATTTATGATTTTTAAAGGAAAAATAATTAATATACTCTCACTATTTCATACTCATATACATCATACATTCAAATTAGCTAGAGATAAGATATAGAAATACATTAAAGCTATTGATGGAAATTATCCAAAGAGGGATGAACCCCTTTAATAGAAAAATACTAATACCATTTATACATGATTACAATTATTCTAAATATATATTTAATACATATTGGATCATGTTGAATCTCTTTAAATTCTTCCTTATCATATTTTATGCATAAATAGATGAGTCACACGGAGTCTTTTTAAGAGAACACAATTTTAGTGAAAAACATTATAGAAGATCTTCCTCACTTCAGTGAAAAAAATTTGACCATCTTTTCTTTTCTTGCTTTTCGGGATTGGATTCATCAGACTTTTCTATTCAAATTCCTTGTCTCATGTATCATTTCATTTTCAATATAAATCATGATTCGATACTTTCAAATGAAATCATAAAAACATTCTCTGAAGGCTTCCCACAAAGTCTCTATTGAAATGTATGTCCGTTTCGAAATTGTGGCATCAACTAATACCTAGCCCTTATTTTGTCAACAACCATCTCAAATTAAACGGACATCACAGAGATATATTTACAGGCAGTACAAATTACAAATTTTTGTTCATCCCCTCATCTTTTTAACAAACAATAACTCACTCAGGAGCTACTTCACATAGATCCACCCACTTCATCGTCTCTTTTTTGGGTTCTGCTAATGGGTTGATTTGTCTTTGCAATCACGGTAGGGAGATGTGTATATGGAATCCCACCATTATCAAGTCAAAGATATTACATAATTTGCCTTGGGGTACCTCTTTCTATACTAAATATCGTTTTGGATACGATGACTCATGTGACGATTATAAAGCACTATTTATTGATCATTCTCATGATTTTTACAATGATGAGGTGTCCAACGTGAGGATTGTTGTCAATATTTACAGTTTGAGGACTGATTCTTGAAAAACACTCCATGACGAGCTTCAGGGGATCTTTCTAATAAATCATTCATGTAAAATTTTCAATGGGAAACTTTATTGGATTGCATCTACGGGCATTGATGATGATGATGCACGCAACATCATTTCTTTTGATGTAGCAAACGAGACATGAGGAAGCTTGGAGATTACCATTTGTGAAGAAGACAATTCTAATATCAAACTGGGAGTAGTGGGAAGTGGCCTTTATGTGCTTTCTACGTGTCATATATGCGCTACTACTTCTGATTTTGGATTTTGAAAGACTGCAGAAGTAATATGTCATGGACAAAATGGTTCACCATCGAATACCCTAAATATGTTATACTATATATGTTTTCTTCACCCAATTCCGCATTATCTATACACCTTCGCCAGTGAAATAAGGGGGACATTTTACTTTCGATTCAGGTATTAATCATGTTATTTGATGGTTCAACTAAAAACTAGAACACATTGCTACTGTTGGGGGATACACCTATGCAGAAAGCATTGTTAATCCCCTAATAATATCCAGTAAGAATTCTTTTTAGTTTTGCTGGTATGCTCCTTTTGCACTTCTTTTTCTTGTAGTTCTTGCAAGCATTTCTCCTTATTATTATACTAGTTTATAGATATGTGTGTTGTGCGTAGTCCTCTATCGTCAATTATTATAGTACTGTTTGTATTCTAAAAGTAATATATCATTAACAATATACATGTTTCAAAAGCATTTTTTGAATTATTGATGGATAAAAAATGTACAAAGATAATTTTTCATCAGAGATAGATCTCGATTTAGAAATAAGTTTATGTGGTCTGCTATATCTTTCACCAATTTCGTGTTACTGTGTGTCTATATCATCCTTCAATTCTCATGTAGGTAGAACGATTGTTCCGAATGATGCTTGACTTGAGGAATGCACATTAAAGAAGTTAAAAAGGAAAACATAAAAGTAAATAAGACATATCAAATAATAAGGAAAACATAACATAGTAGTCAAAAAACAAGGGCAATAACATTGTAGGCGTCTAAAGTTTCAATCCTGAAATACAGCAAACAGGAAAAGAAAATAGCAAGCAAACAATAGTATTTGTATTTGAATTTATGCGAAGGTTACAATCTTTATAAAATCTTTAAGAAAAGATATGTAATCCCCTGATTCTTCTCTTCAATGATGTTCTTGATTTGATGGAATACTTGCGGCTGAACTTTTGGAGCGAAGACTTCTTTGTACTTGCGGCTCAACACTTGGAGCGAAGACTTCTTTGTATGTGGAAGACTTGCAGATCACCACTGAAGAGCAAGGATTCTCTATGTATTTCTATGTGTCTACTTCTTTTTTCCTCCTCCCTTCTTTTGGTCCTATGAAGACCTCTTTATATAGGCTTGAGCTAGGGTTTTAGGGGTTTTTTTTTGTCCAAGCAATTTTGGTCCTTGGGCTTGAAGAACATGAGTTGGGCTCGTCTTGTCAACTTAATGGACTGACCCAAATGTAATTTGGACTTGATTTAAGTCATATAATTTTGACTTAAATATTAAACCGACTTTATTAACCAGTAATTTGACTTGGTCAACATATCATGAATTTAAGATTAATCCAAATTTGGTATGGATTTATCAATAAAATTTCACTGTCTACAAATGCCCCCTGCTTCGAGGCTTGTTGCGGTATCCAACTTGTTGAACCTTTAAAGACAAGGCTTGAAGCATTCGTGATATTTTTTATGGAGTCTTCCAAAACTTTCCATATTTGATTCCAATGAAAATTTTCCATAACTTGATTCCAATAGAATTTTCCATAACTTGATTCCTATAGAAACTTACCATAATTCGATTCCTAGGAAAATTTACCATAATTTTGT